>JAPYZJ010001209.1:0-49055 GCA_030522765.1 Ophioninae sp. B BG-2022a | reverse complement strand
AAAGATATTGGTGATTTTGAATATATATAATATTTGCTAAATGAAAATGAATAATTAATAATTGATTAATATTGATTAACTAATCGCTCGTTCCGTATGTGACGGAACAGCACTGAATCCACTCTTCACCACGTATGTCGCTAGAGTAACTGGCTTCACAAAATATGCAGCTCGTATCTAAATTTGCAGGTATCCTATCTGAATTGTCATGGTGCTTATCATATTCAGAGTCAGTTTCTACGACTGCATCACTTTCAGAGCTACCGCTGGATGAATAGACAGAACGGGATTAAAATGAATAGCTAAGTACAGAAATGATGTACTTATCGCTCATATATGTAACATGGTCCCCCGGGACCATAATAGGAACAATGTGAGGGGGCCAAATTACAACCATTAAAGAATGTATAACCAAGCCAAAATACATAGAACTATAAAAAGCTTTTGCATAATTACCTTCAAAATCCAGTTGAAAAACGTTTCTCCAACAGAATGTCTAAGTCGTTCAACGTAAAACTTAGTTTTTTACGGAATGAACGAATATAATGCAGAGCGGTTATAAACTTCTTCCGTTGCGTGTTTTGACTGACTTCACATGACAAATGAACGATACGCTATCTCGCAGCTTCGTTGTATACTATTCGTTAGTTATCACAAAAACTCCACGTTGCACGTAAATTATGCTAGATGGCGCGTTTCTAAATGTCAAATATCAAAGGGGACCAAAATACCTGCAGGGGCCACATTACCACCTACTCCTCTACTGGAAACTGTCATATTTAAGAAAAATAGGTTTGACCATTTTAATACTAACGAAAATTATATCAATTCTCGACTGTGAAAAATCCGTCAGGAAAAATCAATTGATCTATATGGCTGAAATTTCGACAGTGGTAGTTTGAAAGATCCTACAAAACGAAAATGAGAATATTTCAGTCGTTTGTCTGTCGTTTTGGGCGGTCGAGGCTAAGTACTTTTCAATCCGACTTCGTATATCTGTTCGAGACTGTTTTTCTTTCGTCTGTGTCGTATCACAGGATAGCGAAAAAATGCATCGTGTGCGAAAACTCGAATCGAATTTTGTTTATTTCTTTTTGGCTCTGCCCTCCGCCTCCCTTTTCTTTTTATCGTATTCAGCGATGTCATCTCGTCTCTCGGTGAATCGTTCCATCTCCGAAGTAGGATCCCAACTAGCAACCCCCGACCAACGTACTCCTCCTGTTAGAGTTCTCCAAAATGAACATGGGCTATGTTTGATTTGTTTTTATCTCGTTTCTCGCAGGCTCGTTGCTCCTCTCGTTCTCTCCTTCGAACGAAACGAATGAACGATGTAGGTTGAAATAGTGGAGAAAGAAAGAAAAAAAACGAGGTAAAAGGGCTCGACAACTTTCACGGAGAACACCCTGCAGAACGAGCTTTTCAATTTCACGGTAGTTTCTTCCGCGGTTTAACGTAGTATTTCCTGTCCAGTGGAAATGGTTGCGTGCGCCTCGCTGCACCAGCGAGCTTTCTCTCTCTCCTTCAACGTACGTCTGTTTCGCCCTCTCTTATTCCTTTCTCATTATACGTTTCCTTCACCGCTATGTTTTTTTTTATGCGCGCACGTTGTTAGCCCGACGTTCCCCTTGATTAAAATTAGAATAATGAAAATAAGAGTGGTCCAAGTTCGCCTATTATATCGGGTGGATCTGCAAAGAAATGGATCTGCTCCGTTTGCCCTATCAGGAAATCACGAAAAAATTTCTACCTGTGACATCTGATGACCTTTCGTTCGAACGAACATGAAGAAAATCCCAAAAGATCTGAAAAACAATGCGGAAGAATTTGACGTGACAATTAAGTTCGACTTTAGCAGTCTAACGTTACGATAGGAATCGTTAAATCTTCAATTCGTAATTTCTCCAACACTCGTTCGACCTCCCTCTCCAATTTGGATTGGCCCAATCCCCGAAATTGTTTTCAAATTTTTCACAACAGCCCGATACTTCAAATCGTGGTTCACGTAACGTTGTTGACGCAAATATATGTGCGTCCGAATCCGGTCATGTATTTCTTTCCGGCTTGGATGATAAAAGGCACTTACGAGTGCACACTGCGTATATGCAACACACCTACGACGAACTATAAGGGTACAGATTCGACCAAAAGTATAAGGCACCCTGTAATGTCACTGGTCGGACAAAAATTTGAATATCTCAGCGAAAAGAAAAAGTAGCCCCGTTTAGTAACCGGGCTTTTAAAGAGGACAAAACCAGCTTCATAATGCTCTTTTAATTCAATTTTTGCGATTTTTTATTTGGCGGTTACGTCACTTTGAAAATGTCGGTTTTCGAGATTTGTCCACTTTTGCGTTCCAAATGATGTACCGGCTATGAAAAGAATCGGAAAAATAAAAATCAAAAAGGAAAATGAAGCTGTTTTTATCCTCTCTTAAAGCTTATTAAGTATATTTTTTTAAGATTTTTTTTCGCGCAGATATTTGATTATTTGTCTGCGTAGAAAAACTGCAGAACGCCTAATACTCTTGGCCAAAGCTGTTTGTATCTGTGTATATACATTGGTCTAGCGAACTCGACTATTCAGGAAGCGATGCATAATTCAGAACCGTTTCTCAGGGCTCTCCTCTCTTCTACTGTGCAGTAGTAGCCGTGGATCGCGTAAGTAGATATACGAGTACTACACAGTCAACACGCTTGAGCACAGCCATGTACCTCTCGTCCTACATCATACACGTCTGTATACACCGAGGACCTATATAAATAACCGTATATTATATCCTTCGGAATAAAGGTGGCCGGGATATTTTATCCAATATGTCGTAGGATCGAGTTTTCTTTTAAATTTACGAAATTCGTGGCACGTAATGACCCCCCAAGATCGGTGAGTCATTTGCGAAGGTATCCAAGTATCGACACAACAAATGTTCCGTTCTCGCTTTTGACCTTAAATATAATAATCATTTCATCATTTCTATTTCTACGTGAAGCATTCTTCCGGTACGAAAACCTCAATATTGCATATCTAGAAATAGACAGGGATATACAAATACAGGGTGGGAAAATCGAATGGAAACACGTGGATATTTCGAAGGTTCAACGAAAAAACATGTTCATCAAAAAAACACACATCTTAATAAATTTGTAAGGAGGAATCCAAAAATGTTGTGTTGCCTTTAAATTTACTTTGAATCTTATCTTCGAGGCATTTTCAAGTTGTACTTTGTTTTTTTCAATGGCAACTCCTTTTTTTTACATCGGCAATCGAAAAAGCTGAGAATTTTACGTTCAATGAATATATATATACTCGAGCCATTAATCTAATAGTCTGTAACCTTGAAGGTCAGCAGAAGATCGTTTGCACTTTAAGGTTTGCAGTTAACGGAACGGTCCAGTAGCCCCTCAAGTCAATATCATCTTTGCAGCAGTTTCAAACGAACAATCCAATGGTGACGTTCAATGACGTTCATGTTTAAATGACCCTAGGCTCACTTTGAAGGAAACATTAGACCAATGGCTCGAATTCACATTTGAACGTAAAACTCTCCGCTCTTTCGATTGCTGATGTAGAACATAAGAGTACCCGTTTAAAAAAACAAAGTTGAACTTGAAATGACCTTGGATATGAGGTTAAAAAATTAAGGTCACCGCTGGATTCGTCGGTGAAAACTCTGAGAACTGGTCTTGAATATTTTTTTATGACAAACTCTACGAAATTTTTAGGGGTTTCCATACTTTTTTCCACCCTGTATGGAATTGTATGTTATATATTATTCAATGAGATAGAATACAGTGAAAACGTATGGGGAAGTACAAGAGAGCCTTGGTTGGAACGAGAGTGGCCGGGTCACGAGTCCCTTATTCCTTGCCACGTAATTGGCTATTCCAGGACGGAAGCTTTACGCTTGAGATGACTTTGTACCGATTCGTATAGTATACTATCAGGGATTCAGGTGGAGCGGGAACCGTACGATAACTTGAAGATGAGGACTCCTCGCTGGAATCTTCTTAATTATTTTTTTATCCTGAAAAGATGATCGAACGTGAGAGCGTGTTCGTGAATTTTTCAAGGTCATTATTAGTTTTATTGATTGGAATGGAATATTTTTTCCCGTCGCAGATTTGGGATTGGAACCGAACGAATTTAATTAAGACATAAACGTAGCAATGACGTTCAAATGACCTTTAACTCGGAAATATTTCGAAATCGGTTGCAGCGTGCGCAGGGAAAAACCAAATAGATTTAATTGGGAAAAAAGTACTTGAACGACCTTCAAATGAAATTGAAAAAAGTTGAGAGACCTTGAAAGTAAATTTAAAAAGTCCAATGACCTTGAAATTAAAATGAAAAAAAAATTTGATATTCCATTTTAAAAAAGTACTTGAATGATCTTGAATGAAAATTTTCCCAATGTTTATTCAAACAACTATTCGATTATCGCATCGTATCGTACCAACGATGCATCCAATGCCATTTTTCAACATGCCATCACTGGTACATCTTTTTTTTGGCGATAGGGACAAATGAATGGTAGAGGAAGACAAAAAGTCTGATCAGGCTGATCGCAATCAAGACTTTTGGCAACGAGCTGCCAATCAGATTTTTTGGAGCTTTGCGTTTCGACCCCCCAAGGGTGAGAGTGGGAGGGGGCGTTGTTTTGTCAAGTGGAGAACAGGGCAGTCCGGAGATTTATCTGGGGGCTTGGACAGACGTAAAAAATGTGGCGAACGAGAGAAAACGATAGAAAAAGAGAGAAAGTGATAGAGGGATGTGCGAGGATGGCAATGGTGTCGAGATAAAGAGAGTTACGATAATTGCCGCGTAAAGAGGTCGTTTTCTCTCGCTTTCATTTTTACCAGTGAAGTGGGAGCGTGAATTTCTCGCGAAAAAGGTATAAACGTGTGGATTTTGGGGAGGAGAGTAACAGCTACCCCTAATAGACCTATATAAAAAGAAAGGGAGCAAGAACGTACGCGGGGGCAAGAGAGGGAGGAGAGGAGAAGCAAGAGCGAGAGAGCGAGCAAGAACAGAAGCGACGAAAGGGCGTATAAAAAATAAAAAAAATGCTAGCGGCGGTGCGGTTACGCTCGATAGCGCGATTTGTTGGGATTAGTGCGGTCGACGATAGCCGAGGGAAATGCGCGTTTACCGGAGTTTGCTTGCACGAGGGTCGGAAAATCCTAAAGGCTTACGCTAACAGATACGGTCCTTGCATCCCGTAGAATTATCCCAGATTCAAGTGTTATCACTGGAGAATCCAAGGTACCAAAAAAAAAACAAAACAAAAAAAACTTTTTTTTTATCGCTGTAACAACTTTCGTGTTTTTGTTTGTTTTGTGTAACGACAAAACGAGCGTTTGTACTGATAAAAGAGTGCAGTCTGCAGTTATCTGTATTGTGTGAGCACTTGTTCAAAGAAAACGAAAAAAACTAAGAAACGATTGTTACGGTCTTCGTTTCATTTCGAAGTGAATTGCCCTTTGTCATTTCGCATTACGAGATTGGATGACTTTTATCGGAGGTCCTTTTTGTTAAGCTTTATCGAAATTGGAGAAACTCCAATCAAGGACCTAATCAGGTAGCTTCACATGGATCCTCAATGACCGGTCACGTGAGTTAACCCTGTCGGTCGATTTGCATACGTCTATGCGTTGGAAGAAATAACTTTTCAAGGCTTTCCTGGCAAGCCTTAATAAGGCCTCAAACAATAACCCCCGAAAAATAAGTACCTTTAAAAGCTTATTTGAAGCTCTCGTTATCGGAAAATCCCCAAATAATAACACCTCGCAAAATAAGGATCTTTAAGAGCTTATTTGAGGCTTTCCTTATCAGGAAATGCTCATAGCCCTAACAGGCTCTTATTTTTTTGAAGGCCCTTATTCTCATGCGGTAAACTCCTGCGGATTTTCCGCCCGACAATTTTGTTTCCGGTTTGTGCACAGTCTTTGAGATTTTTGGGCAAACGCGAGCGAATGTGTGGAGGCACAAAATAGTTGGGCTCCCAGACGATGATGTTGGTGTGTTAATCAAGTCGAGGAGCAGCGGCACGTCCGCGGTACAAAGCCACGGAAAATGGCCGATGGAGATAGTCTGTGTACGCCCCTACACAAATTCCATCTTAGTTTCGTAGTCATAGCGCGAAACTCTCGGCTGCCACTTTTTTTTCACCTACGAACATGCTGGGCTCTTAATTCGTATGATGGGCCAAGTTTGAGGGAATAGAAGGGAAAGGGAGGAAGCGAGATGGAGGAAGAAGTTGAAAGGGACGAGTTGACCAATCTACGAGGACTCGGGTAGTTGGTTGAAGCTTCAGAAGCAACCAAGGCAGAACGTAATGTGGGATAAGGCTGATGCAGTTTTCACACCTCTGCAAAACTCTCCGCTGATGTCGAGTGTGCTCTGGCAGTACGTTTCCGAAGACGTGATGGCTGGAGTGTACAGCGAGGGCTCTGCGGATGAAGAGCTAGCCTGAAGATATATAGGGTGAGTTACGAGAAACGGTACAACCGAAAAACTCTATTGGATTTGAAAGTACATAATTCGTACGTATCAAGATTTTAATGGTTTGAAAGGGTGCATATATCTATTTTAATACTTTTTGTAAAAACGCGTTCAATGTAACACAGTATGACCTTCAAATAACCTTCAAGAAAACAATGTATAACCTTTAAATGACCTTCGACTCACATTGACAAAAAGACAAGAGACAAAACAGAAAAAATATATTATGACAGCCATGGGCATCTTTCCAAGCCACTCGAGTACCGATTCGTACGTATTTCATATTTTCGAATCCAACAGCCGTTCTGTTTCTCGTGAATCACCCTGTATAGCCGAGAGGGTTTACACGAGAGATCTCGAGAATTCTACCATCCGGTGTACACCCTGCCAAGTGAAAAGAGCTCGCGATATACCGAAGAGATTTACCATTAGGTTTAGGCGTCTCGATATAGCATTCAACTTTTAACGAGATCCTTTTTTTCCGCAAGTCGATGATGCAGCGAGGAGAGAATCGTTTCATCCTGAGAATCGTCCTCGCTACGGAGTCTTCTGAAAAGAACGTGCTACCTTTCAATCGTATTGTTGGTGAGAATCAATGCTGACGCTTTAGTCTGATTAAACTTTAACCGGATTAACTGTGGATCTATAAAGACGCTGCCCATTTTCCACCAAATCCAAATCCGAAAGCTTCCCGTCCCGCTGAACGAGCTTTCGTATCGCTGCAAAAATTCAATAGGTTTTGGACTATTCAGTGCAACCTAAATAAACCCAACGAATATCCTGGTACTGTTGTACGCGCTCTGCAACCTCCTTTCGTCGCCAAAACCACCAGGGTTCGTCGTGGAACCATCTACATCTATTTGTCCAATTCATGTTGATCTATCTTTCTCTCTGTATCTCCCCCTTAAGAGGAATTGCACTTTGGAGTTGAAATCCCCCTCTCCCTCTTCACTTTTAATGTGAAAACAAAACAGCCTGAGTGCCAAAACTGTCTTGTTGATTTTAACATGTCTTCATACAGGATAAAGACGTTTCGGTTCTTGAAATAAAAAGAATATATTTCTTTTTTATTCATCAACTTTCTTATATTTGATCATATTACCTACAGTCAATTTATCATCAATTTTTTCACATTATTGGTGATTAAAAATTAGTTTTTGAAAATAATTATCAGAAGTTTCAAGTTCAGTTGCACGATAGTTACGTTTTGACAAGGGTGCACGATTGCGACGAAAAAGTGGTATTCTGGCAGATACATTTAAATTTTTGAGACCCACCAAGTTTCTTAAATTATTAGCTGTGAATGATTTATGAATTGTGTAATGGAAGTAGTTTTGTACTCAAACTTTCTTGTGGAATTGATTTCCGGACACGATGATTTTTTTTTGTTATAATGGGACTGCTCCTTAAAGCATTTTACCTTTTAAGGTTGCAAACGACCAACAAATGATCGGGAATCTGAATATAAGAAATTTACGGTGAATCACCTGGTATAAGGAAACGATGAAATTAGGAAGCCCCAGCGGGCTTTTCTGGTAAACGCAGGAAACAGTTACGTCGATACGCCACATCCCGGAGAGGCCATGATGAAAGCGATTCCCCGCGAGGAAGACGCGACTACTAATTCATTAGACCTCCATTCAGCCGTAAACTATAAGTCTATACGAACTTAAAAGTTCCCAAAGAGTCGAATACTAAATAATTATGCGTTTACGAAATGTTGGAAATTCTTGCTTTGAAATTTCGCAAATACGATGTTGTATTTTTACAGTTTAATATTCAAGGCTAAATTCAAAGATCAATTTAAGTTTATATTTTATGGATAAATGGAAGGTTTATTTATTTAAAGTTAAACATTTTGTTCAATCTTGGATATTTCACGATTTTGTTCAAAGTGGAAAGTTCCGAAATTGAAAACGATGTTTAAGACTTTATTAGTAGTTTTGAGATTTTTCTCAAACGTAGAAGCTTGAAGATTTCGTGAACACTAAAAATGTTTAGCTTTTCTTAAATGTTACCATTTTCAAGATTTTGTTCAAACTGCGGCGTTCTAAGTTTTTATACGAAATTAAAACTCTTAAGATTTTTGAAAATTTAGAAATTGAAAATATTCCAACCAAGGAGGCCTTGTAATTAAATTGATGCAACGGTTCTTTTCATTCCCACGAAGAAGCCATTTTGATATTCCAGAGAAAAAATCCGCGTGCGTAACAAGTGTTCAGATTTTGTAATACGCATGAATTCAAAACAAGAGTAAATTCTCATATCCCTCGCGTCTTTGGAAGTTTCATCACGTTTCGTTGGAAGTTTTCCCGGTTGAGTAGAAACCATTTTGTACTCGTCGTTTTTCCTGGGGATAGCGGTCTTTGAAAAATCATAAAAACAAATTGCCTACGCGAGGAATACATCTTGGTCGACTGCCTAGGTCCCCGATGTTTTTCGTCTTGATAGCGCGCAGCGATTCCAAGGGTTCTTCGACCGCGCAATACCGAGATGGCCTACGGAGCTATATGCGTTAGATATAAGAAAGAGATGGCCCGCAACCGCATTTGCATCTCGTTTCTCCCCGTAACATATAAGAAGTTCATGGCCGTAAAAGAAATGAGAACGCCTCTGGACTTTCCGATGCGAAGGGACGAAGGGAAACGGCGATATAACTGGGTTACCAAGTACACCTGGGGGCAGTGCAAACTTCTCGTAATGCGAAACGAGGATGCTAGGACTTGACGTTTCCTTCCAAACTCCCTTTCCTCGGTACACATCGGTAAACTTGCCATCCTCGTAATGTGCAACTTGTTCTTATTTTTTTGGTTTTCGAAAATCATTTTTCAAGATTTTTCGAAATCATTCGAGGTTGTTTGGGTTTTAATTAATGAAGCATAAGTAAGAAATGAATTAGTAACAAATAAATTAGTAAGAAATGAATTAGTAAGAACTGAATTAATAAGTATTAATGAAGGTAGTGTGGTGTGGGGAAAGTGTGCGCCGCGCTAAATACGCGTGGATGTACTCAGATTTCTAAAACGCTTTAAGACGCAGTAAGAGATCATCCCTGTCGGTATTGCAGAGCAGGATAGTCAATACCCATACATCCCGTAAACGACTCTTTAGAATTTCACGAAATTTTGGTAGAAAATGTCAAACTAATACACGAAAGACTGCATCATGATAACATTTCTTAAATCGTATTTTTTAAAATGTTGGTTGGATTATCATATTGAGGGCTGGATAGAAATGATGAGACATCAAAGATTTGCTTAATGCCACTATATGTAAACATCCGTTAAGCATTTTCGTTACTAATGGCTTCACTTATTTCAACAAATCTCGGTCATCAAGATTATTAGGTAATGGTTGAGAATTTCGATACAGCCAGGGCTTAAAA
Source organism: Ophioninae sp. B BG-2022a (assembly GCA_030522765.1). Classification (NCBI taxonomy): domain Eukaryota; kingdom Metazoa; phylum Arthropoda; class Insecta; order Hymenoptera; family Ichneumonidae; species Ophioninae sp. B BG-2022a. Next base: position 39,172 of record JAPYZJ010001209.1, on the reverse strand, counting down.
AGGATTAAAGAATACAATGTACCCTCCCAGCCCACATGATTGTACCCGAATTTTCGGGTGATTGTTTCCCACCTTTAATGACAAAGTTCCTTCACGGTCTTCCAGTATCCATCAATTTCTTCGTCAATCAAAGGGGCAACGATACTAAGGGCGGTGTCGAACAGCAAGGGAACGTAGAATTACGTTTCAATATCGAATTAATCATTCCAGAGAGAATTGTTGGAAGGGCCGGCTGGAAAATTATATGCGATGAGGTGGAAGGTTCGTATACCCAGAAACCGTATGTATCCTAGTGCGGCTGTTTCAACTAGCGCTTGATGGTGTTATACGGAGTAGCATTGCAAATGTGTGAAGCGAGACCACTGCACATTTGCAGGGCATGATGAACCGTAATACCTGGAAAGCACTATAGTATGGAAAACCCTACATACAGGGTGATTCACGCGAAGCAGTAAATATTTTTTCCCATTGTTCATTTCAGCCAGCATTGGAAAGAACTCAATCATTGCACAATCGATGTGACCTTCGAATGACCTTGGACTCAAAAATATAACTGGATTGAAGGCCGAAAAACGAAGTGTGCACTTATGAGGATTTGAATGGTTTGAGAGGATCCAAATCGCTAATATTCTTTTTCCCATTCTATTTTTTTTCGGTTTCCTCAAGGTCATCGAAGGTTTTACAAATGAAACGGTATATTTCTTGCCCCCGTACAGTCAAACTAGCCTCCAAACTCAACTATGAAACCTACTATGACCTTCAAATGACCTAGAAAAATATTCGGTGTAGTATAAAGAAATCCATCATTTTTCAATTGCCTTCAGTTATCTGTATCTCGGGTTGTATAAGTCCGATCGGATTACACTAGATTGCATTAGAAAGATGAGACTTCGTACTAAACAAACTTTAGCGAGATTTGGGGTTGGTTGACTCAGTTTTTGATTGGTTGACTCAAGAAAATAATGGATTTCTTCTGCTACGCCTAACCTCACGTTGGCCACACGTGCACGTTTCGAATTTTCATATCTAACAGAAATATTCAAATGTTTCTCGAAAGTCACCCGGTATATAACGCGTTCACTCGCGGGCAGCATTGAATGATGCTCGGTGGCTCGCATCTGTTGCAAATGAGCATATAGCTCCAAAGCTCGAGCTCGAGTATCAGTGAGTTCTCCTTGTCTCGTTTTCCCTCTTTCCATCTTCATCTCTCCCTCCATCTCTCTCTCTCTCTCTCTCTCTCGCTCTCTCGGAAAGCCCCCGTCTGCATGATGCCCACAGATAGAAACAAGATTATCTTTGTATCATTAGCTTTTGACGCGAGTCCAAATTATCCTCCCGGCGACCGATCCCCGCGTTCATACTCCCTCACTCGTCATCCTCGTCTCTATTTGCATACATTGATGAAGTCAACGTTGTAGATCCCCCGAGGGGGTAACGAAGGGTGGATGGAAACGACCCAAAACAACGTTTCGCACGTCACTGGACCGGTGTAAGAGACTAACGAGACCTACCCTGCTCCATATTACGGGGAAGGCGGGGTACACCAGAGATAAAAGGATATTGATAGCGGCGCTTGATGCGATCGACCCCATCCAAACTATTCCACTTGCTGGGATATATTTGGAGGTGGTGCTGTCATTAGTGACAGCATTACCGTGCTCGTCAAAGTTTTCCACGACAATCTCTATTTGTGGACACAGTTAGTGTATCAGTACACAGCCTGTGCCATCGGATTATAGGCCTGATCGGTAAAAATCTTAACTGGGCGTATGGTGATGAATTGATCCTCAGCTGAGAGCTTGCAGCAAATTTCATCCCCGGGATTGTAAATACCGCTTTTACCAACAATGTTTTGTCGATTTAACATGATGGATATTGAAAAATCGGTGTATTCCTGAATCTTCGAGAAATTATAGTTCTTGATAGAATAATCAGACGTAAACTGCGGAATTTCTTACTAAATAATTTAGTTCTTATAGAGATAGGAATTTGATAGGATATATACCCAAAAAGGGATGAACCCTTTTGGATATATACCCAAAAAGGAAAACAAAAAGACGGAAAAAAAACTTCTATTTAAAAAAACTCTTTTCCAACCGACTCAATACATCTTTGAAGGAAGAAAGCGAGTGAACTCAGAGAAGGTAGAAATTTATTTGCACGTGTACAACGGTCTCGGAAAAACAGTAGAATCGTTGCGTCAGGTATTACCACTAGAGTTGAACGACAGGACAATAAGTTTTGCTCGGTGCCTAATAACCTCAGTCGAGAAACAAAGCGCCACGCATCGCACGTATACACATATGGGACGTCTGCTGGGTTTCGTCGGAACGATGAAGCCCGAAAGTACCGCGGGTTTGTACGTGTATTCGACATCGTCATTCCATGGTGTTATGTACATACATTATTGTGCGAGGGTTAAAGCCGAGGCCGCAGAGAGAGAGAGAGAGAGAGAGAGAAAGAAAGAGAAAGAGCAAAAGACAGAGAGAGAAAGAGAGAGAGAGAGAAGTAAAGAGAGGGAGAAGCAAATATATACAGTGAGAACGTGGTGAAGCTTCGTTGGGAACTCTGCTCGGTTTTCCTTTTATTATAACGTGGATTCTCCGTTGCTCGCACCATCATTCGGTACGAACTCAGGTCTCCCTAACCTTCTCACTTGCACATTTGCTGTTTGCAGCTGCGGTCCTGTACGGTGTTGGAACTGGGATCGTTGATACCAACCGAGCCCTCCATTCCTCCCAGCATCCCTCTCGAACAATATTCACTCGTTCCACCACGCTCCAACACAGTCGTTATACGTATATCCGGGAGGTACGTGGGAACTAACGATCACACGTCCTTGCCAATTATCTCAGTTTCCCGCGTCTCGTCCCTCTGGTGGTAGCGTCGTAGAAGCTCTGCCTGAGCACAGGCTGGGGACGATGCACGTATATAACACATCTAGCCTCCCACCTACCAAAAAGACTCAAGATCCAATTGCTTCGTATCCCAAAATACTTCGACATACGACTTTTCGGTTGTCAACTTTCGATACATACGGTCGATATCGAGAGGATCGAGAATAAAAGACCGAGCGATAAACGAGGCCAACGATACGCCGGAATTTTCTCTGATTGCTTTTCACGAATACTCTTCGACTTCTGAGGAGAGGGAAAATCAGCTTATTGCTTCGACACCATGGAGTACTCGCTTTGTGTCACATTTTCCGGACAAGTCATTTTTTTTAGACAACCTTTCATTGCTTTTGTCGAAAGAGGATTTCAAGCTGCGAAATTATGTTTGAAGTACCTGTTGTTCGCTAAACCAGGATTCTACTTTAAATCTCTGCAAAAATCGAATTTATTTTGTACATTTTTCGAAATGCAATATATACGAGAATATTCTTGCTCCCTTTTTTCGACGCCATTTTGATATTTTTGCATGTACATTAAAAATTCTAGTTCAGGTGGTCGCTCGTGACACATAGAACCTAAAAATTCCCAGTTTGTCTGTTTTATATGATCTATTTTTGAAATTGCAACACCAGGGCAGACCCAGCTGCTAATCGAGGCGTCGTATTCGAATATTATTTTGTGCATGTTAAAAGTTTATAAAATAAATAATCATTTTTTTAAATGTATTTCAAAAGTGTATTTATTGAGCCTGATAAATCCTATATCAATATCGTTATTCACGATCTCATAATATATTCTTACAAATAGTCTTTTTTTCGAGTGCTCAAAGTAGAAAGCTGCCTCAATACACTGCCCGGTAGGTACCCTGCCAGGGTCCTTTGTTTAACGTCGTTTTCCCTCGTTGCCTTCGGTTGTGAGGACGACGCCGATATCGTCTTGGTCACCAGGGAGGGACATAGAAATGCATAAAAATCCGGCTTTTTCTCTCGAACGAAATTCCTCGAATTCACCATTGCGGTATTCCCATTGGCTCCTCATCCCAACGTTCTGTTCAAATAGACGATTGGAGGGGAAACCTATCCTTTTCAATTAACTCGATCGAAAGAGATTGATTAAAATTCGAAACAACACCCTGATGAAGGATGAGGGTTAATGAAGCTCCGACGAAAAGTCGAGATTCTTTCGGTTTCGGCTCCTTTTTTTCTTCTTCTTCTTCTTCTCCCTCATATTCGTTTCAAATGAGTATCATCCAAAGTTCTGTAGAAAACACGTGATGTTTCGGAGTTTCTCTTCGCTTAATCGGAAAGTTAACACGCGAAAGATTCGTATGGGGAATGGTGGACTTGGCATCAGCCAAGAAGAAACCTGCTGAAAACTTTCATCACGAGGCTTTTTCGAGCGAGCCGAGATTGCGCTTACAAGAAGGAAGGTAAAAGCTGCCTTTTAATGTACAGGGTGTTCTGAGCGATGTACAGGAAAGTTCATTTTTTTTACATTTTCCTTTTCGGCATTTTTCAGAAATTTCAGGATTTTCTTGTACTAAAAAAAATTTCAAATACATGATTATATAAAGAAAAGTTCATTTTTTCCCAATGTCAAATGTCATTTATCCAATGTCAAAAATGTCCAATGACAAAAATGTCCAATGTCAAAAATGGACCCAAACAAACTCAAACAATATCTGAAAAGACATTGTTCAGAAATTTGATGAATTTTTTTTAACTTATAAGAAATTTCAACTGTTTGTTTATTTGAAGCTTAGGCTAATGTTAGGCCAAGATGCGCACTGCGTTAACAATTAAGTTGGTCAGAAATGGCGGTTTCAAGCTACTTCCGCCGAGCCAAAATCCTCAAAGCGTGCAAGGGCGCTGGACTCTCCATCCTCAGCCACCGTAGCATTACTAGGATAGGTTAGTCGTTGATGGAGAGAAGACTGACGCGTCGAGCACAGGGTGCTCGGGTTTCGGTTTATGATGGATCGGGCGTCAGCAGAATGAAGGGTTGCTACGAGCCCTCTGCATGGACTATTAGAGGGTGCATAAGCTTCTACAGTTCACTGTTCGGACAACACCCTCTTAATGCATAAAAAAATACAGCCTGCTGTTAAAATTGGTTTACCGTGAGGCAGACTTTCATGGATGTTGGCCTTTCTTTTTAATAAAACGGTTGTATGATGGACAACGATCATACAGAGAAAGTGAAGAAATGGCGAGTTTTGTCTGATATCTGGAACCTAGAGGGTTCCGAGATTTCTAGAAATAGAGTCCAGAAGTTGATAGAAATAGATTACAGAAAACGCTCGAAATGGATTTTAGAAAGTTCTCGGAGTAGATTTTAGAAAATTCTCGAAATACATTTTTAGCAATTCTAGAAACAGATTTTAGATTAAAAAAATGTTATATAATATAAATTTCTACAATCCGTTTCGCCAAATTTCTAAAATCTGTTTTTGCAATCGCGAACATAGAATAGAAATGTGTCGAAATAGTTCCAATTCCAACAAGTTCTGGAGATACATTCTACTAAGTTCTAGAAATTGCTAGGAAAAGATCATAGGTATATCTCGAAATAAATTCTAGAATTTTCTGTCAGTACCTAGATTCTAGGAATTTTTAGAGATGTATTTTAGAAAATTTCTAAAAATAGATTTTCAATATATCTGGAAGCTTATTCCAAAAATCTCTAGAAATAGATGTTATCGATTTCTAGAAGTTCAAATAACGTTCTTAGATTCTAGAAATTTCTAGACTTATATTTAGAACAATATATGACAACATTTACGTCTAGAAAAAAACGCAGTGTGCCGTTAAACAATGGCTATCGATTATCTTCCAATATACTCGGCGCACAAGGAAAAATTCATCGGAAATTGTTCGAAGCTGCACTTCAGAGAAAGAGATGAATTTTTAGGATATTGATATATACAGGGACGAAAAGTGGCGTGAGTCAGGACCTCAATAGCTCCGAATATTAAAAGGGCCAGACGACCGCTATTCCGTGCCGCAACAGTACGGAAATTGAGCAGGAAGGATATTAGTTCGAAGTGAATGGGAATTATTTTCATTAACGAGCCGTCGCCATGGGCTCTCTTGCAGGGAATTTGGAATACCTGGAAGGAGACGAGACTGGCCACGAAACCATCCATTTTTTAATTGCTCCCTCGTTGCTTTCCCATCGGTGCAGTGATTCGAGGAATAATAACGAGACTTCAGGATTAAATATTGATTCGTTGCTTCCAATCATATGCCCACGCAGACGCATCAACACGCTTACACACATTTTCATACCAGGCGTCCGAATTTTTGAACGATTTACCGCGTTCGAACAATTTTTCTTCGACGACCCCCGCTCTCCAATTGATGAACGAAAAACGACCCATTTCTCGAGGGTGGCTTAAAAAACACGATCCCATATACACAAAAAAAGTAAAAAATATATATATATAACTTCGACGACTATTTCAACCCACTTTACAAACGTACGAAATTCCATTAACATCGGAGGGGGTCGCTTCACCAGGTTTACTTGTAAATCTGAAATGGGACGACACCCAATGAAGACGAAGCTCAAGCAAATGCGAGCATGGCATCTGCGTTGTAAAAGAGGTTTTTTTGTAAAGAGACGAAGGGCGGATTGAGAGAGGGGCGGAGGTGGGGTATAAGTTTGAATAGAGCCCGCATTCCGCATCGAATACCCAGGAAACTCATTTACGAGTTGCCCCATGACTGTTGAGACTCGTCAACGTACTTTCTCCCCCCCCCCCCCCTCTCTCTTTGGCCTACCACAAAATGGTAGTTTCGAAGCTACTCTCAGTGCTCCAACCTGCTTCCTGTTGTTCAGGCTGCTTACGAGTAACAACCGAAAGCCGAGACTCCGCGACGTCTCGTCGTTCATACTGAAGTACAGAAATATGCAGAAATATACTATTCGGGGTGAGAAGCGTTCTGGATGACGGGCGTCACAACCGTCTATCCCAAGTAGCTGTCGTACTACTTGTACCAAGATCCCTACCGTGCTCGACTTTGCTCGTAATCCTTTGTCATGGAAATTGGACAATACAGCACGACGTTCTTCCACAAGCCATAATCCAGGTACGCTGGAGTATTTTAAATTATAAATCTTTTTTTACAGATAAAGAAGTATGGAGAAAAATTATATTGTTACTTGGGATGGAATGAAGATGAAAGAGTATGGACTGCCTAATTTTCTAGCATATGGAGTACTAATAGGGCGTCGACTAGTGGTATTGATTACAAGTGGTTTTTTTTTTGGAAAAGTCTAGGTAAATCGTATTATAGCTTTTTGTATCAAAAGGTTGAATAAGTTCTCGCTGTTTTGTTGGAAAGGAGTTTTACTGGAACTGTGCGCGTGTAGATTAAATTGTGTCACCAGAGGTTATTGATTAAAGATTATCCAATTTCGCCACCCATCGATGGATACAATTTTGAGTAACTTAACTGTTTCGTTCATTTCGGTTAATAAATCTGTAATTTCAATACATTTTCCGTTCCATATTAAAAGAGAACATTTAAAAAAAAAAGAGCATTCGCAGAGAAGTTTACTGCGCTACTTCATTTTGAAAGAAACGTTGAAGTTGAAGTTAAAGCATACAGAATTCTAGTTAAGACTCGCGTTGACCAAACTTTGCCGGACCCAACATGCAGAGATCGATCGAATTTCTCCGAAAATAACATATTTTATATCGAAGATAAATAACGCTCCAGCAGGAAAACTTTTGATTACGAATAACTAGAATCTCCAGGAAGTCTCTTAAAACACTGTCTGAACTTGAAGAATCATCCCGAGTCGATCACACAACAATTACGAAACGTTTAACTAAATGCATCACGAACAAAAAAACAGCGAGAACTTATTCAACCCCCTAATAATACTGTAAACGAAAATTGTACATCCAGTTAGGACTCCCGAGCCTATGAACATTCCACGAGACACAAATTCCTATTCCCCGCAGTTTGACGAAAAAAAACAACGAGACACCCTTTTAACCATAATAATAGTACAAACGAAAATGTCGTTTATGTCCGGTTGGGACTGTCGAGTCTGTGAACATTCGAGGAGTTAGAGGCGACACAAGTTACGATTTCCGGCAAATAGTAGAGCGCGGTATTCGGGCTTCGAATTCTTCTCCTCCCCCTCCCTTCTGTCCCAGCGCATCAACTAAGGAAACAACGCCTAGGAGGCTCGTCTCCATACTGGAAGTTCTCATGCTAGGTTCCACGACGATCCGAGATTCTCCACTTCCTCAACTGATTCCTGGTGTTTCTATCTTCCTTCCTCTGGGTGTTCACTTCGTTAACGCGAGGGTATCCCTAAGGTGTCTCGTCACCGTCAACGAGCTTTAGTATATTCCGTTTTTGTTTGCAAATGCATACTTTCATTGGGGAATGAAATCGATCGAGCGTCGTTCGAGTACTCACTGAATTGGTTCTCAATTTGTTCGAAAGAACATTTCTTAACGGTCACATTGGAATTTACTGTTGAATAATATCTGGTGAGAGAAACAGTCGTGATGTCACTTCGAATATTTTGCTACTTCCATTTGTTTGAGCCATTACTCGAAGGTATAGAAGTTCCAGTTTCGTACATCTCGTCATCAATTGAAACGCTTGATTGATTCCTCATTGATGGGGTCATGGAAGTTAAAGCGCTCTGGCAGACACGCGGTACATATTTTTTAACGGATTCCCCTGGAAATCGGTCGCGAATCAAAGCTACGCTTTATATACTGCCCGCACTGTCGCTTGTATGTGACAAATACTGGGTGTTATCTCGGAGAGTGATAGCGCACTGATTTCGTACAACAAAATCACCCTACCATCGCGAACCTCTTCAACAAAGGTAAATCCCCGGCTGGCTTGATAAACTACACGTAAATGATTGAATTCGTTCGACATCGATTGGTATCGCAAGGCCCCTCTTTATCGTTAATTATTCTCGGTTATCAACCTCCGAAATAGCACACGATTCCCGCCTCCAAAAGTACATAAAATACATTTGCGGAAAAATGTGCTGGCATATAAAAAATTAATTTCGCTTACTTCACAGGTTTATACAAGTTTGAAAACCAAAAAATCATTATTTATGAGATATCATGATATTAAAAAAATTCATTAGATATTAAACAATATTTTTTTAACGAGTTCACAATATTGTCTTTTTGTGAGAATTTATACGAGGCAAACGGTATTTTATTCACGATTGATCGCCTTGTCAAATTCGAATTTGTTTTCGTGTAGAAAATAATATTATTAGAAATTATTACAATATGGAGCAATATTATTGTAGTTTTTATCTGTTTCAAATATGACTTTGTTTTTCTGTAGAAAATAATTCTAATTCACATCATTATAATTATTATAATTATCATTTATTTTTGTAATCAGATATTTGATAATTTTGTAATTTTTATGATATATTTATTATTTAGAAGATTGTTTATATTTTTTTCAACTTATTTCCTTATTATTTCGAGGGAATAACATTATTATTATTTTAACGAAAAACCTCAACAGACGAACCGATTAATCGGACTTCCGTCGTTTTGTGGAATTCCTACAAAATCAATTGCAATAATTTTTTTGCAAGATCTTTGCAACATATTGACGCTGAGACTCTATGTTTCGAAGAAAGCAACATTTTTTATCGGATTTCATGGATTTGCAATCCGGAATATAATTGAATTAGACGATGCGCAGTGGTCGTTGGTTAATCCGTGGAACGTCAGGTGTGTCCCTCCGAAATGGGAGTTTCGTGTCCTCCGAGACAACTGGGTCATAGAACGATACACAGAATCTCTCTTCCGCGTACTTCAGTCACATGATCTTCCATACAGCATTTGTACGATATCAATATAGTAATATGGAACGCGCCATGTCGAAACGGCGCCGCTCGTGATCTTCGGACTTTCAAATGTATTTCTCACTTTTTATTAGGCTCCAAGTACAGACATGAAAAAACACTTTGATTCTCACCTTGCAACGAAAAAGAAAAAAAAAACAAAACGATTATTCATTCGTCCAAAACTCAAGAGTTTATTTTCTTTTTTTTTAACGAAAAAAAAAGATAATTGGATAATCGCGATGATTTACTGTTCAAGGTCACCCAAGGTCACGCGAGATTCAAACTGATAAAGCACAGGTGAAACGCGAGCCTATCTTACAAACAAGAAACTATCCAAACGTCGGATTCGTTGTTTATTTTGATAACGTCTGTCAACAAGCGAACAGTTATCGCGTCTGTAAACGTGGATAAATACGATTGTAGTATCAGCGTATCGCCGGTTACATCGCCATCAGTCGCGACAATTGATTTATCCTAGAGTATCAGTTGATGGCGAACGATTGTCAAAAAAGACTCCGGGTGTACCTATCAAAGCTTATGTCGTTGCAAATGGCTACGAGTAAAAGTGCATAAACAACAAACCGATAAACCGTAAATATTTAAAAAACGATTGCAGTGTTTGAAAATGCTTGCTTATTTTTGTTTGATTTTTTAATAAAATTTGATTTTCTTTCTTTTATTCATATGACTTTTATTGTAAATAAAAATATCAAACCATTTATTTTTAAAAGAATATAAATCAAAAATAAAAGTCTGTATTTTTTCGTTTATTCATATGGCTTGTACATAAAAATGACGTTGCGCATAAAAATATGTAAAAATCTGCATAGAAAACGATAAAAGAAAGTGTTAAAAAATGTTTACATTGAAAAATTTGGCGCTTTTTTTTTGCATAAAAATAAGAGGTTGGTTTTCTTTGTTTATTCATAACACTCATGTTGCACGTGAAAATATTTTTCAATCACTTTAGTTTAATTTTTTTATAGTTCTGTTTTAGTTTCTTAGTCTTATTTTATTTTAACTTAATTATCTTAGCTTTAATTATAGTTGTTGGTTAGTTATCTTAACTTAACCTTGGCTTTTTCTTTCAGGTGTATATTTTATATAATTTTATTCGGCTAAAAAAAACTATTTTCAAAAAATGTTACACCGTAATCGTGCTTTAAAACGTGGAACCATTATAGCGAGAAGATCATCCTTGTAGTATACTACATCTTCCGTATTATTTTCAAAAGTGACAAGGTTCCGAGGTCGAGGAGAAAATTGGCGAGGTTTCGGCTCGATAAGAACGAACTTACCGAAGCTAAAAGGGCTGTGGGATTTGGAGATGTTACGTCACAGCCCGAAACATCGAAAACTGACGCAATAGTAGATCAATCGGTGGATAACTTCAGAGATATCACTCCGGGGGTGCGGGCAATGCGACGCGCATCACGGATCCGTTTAATTACTTAATTAAGTCAAGAGAGAGGATCAGAGGGGTGGTTCAGGGGCTAAGTTACGTACACAAGCCCCCGCACCACCCGGACTTCCAGACATCTCCAATAGGCGTTACTCGTTACGTCTGTCTCGTATATATTGATTCCGTATATATCTATAACACAACAATAGAAATTGTTAATTTTACCTGATTTTTTTCTTTTTTACAACGTATTATAAATTTAATTTTATAGTAAATTTAGATCGCTCAGATAATCGGAAACAGACAAAAAAAAAGAGATTTTGTTTTTAAAATCAGTTAAAACGGATTATATTAGCTCGACCTTCATCGAGCTTTTTTCATTATCATATTTCGATGAAAACCAAATTTTTATATTTTTTGTGGATTTTTTCCCAGTGCTATAACTCATCGAGAAATTTCGTCATTCTTTACAATAATTTTCTGTTGAACATTCTGTGATCCGCGATGTTATAAAAATCAAACGTAACTTTTTATAACCACAAAGTATTCTTATCACCACAAATTCTTCAGTAAACTCATATTTCGTAATAAAAATATATATTTTCCAGATCGTGCGTGAAATATCAATATCGAGTATGAATGGAGTATAGAGAATAAAAATGATAAGATTCATTGGCTTAATCTGTTTGTTGGATCGTATAATCGACTGCGCGCGAAAAAGAGTTGTCAATGCTTCTAGATTTTAGTACGGATTGGACTTCTAATAAAAACGCGATTTCCTGTAATTTCGATAAGCTTTTAATCGGGAGGGATATAGGAGAAGGGAGGGAAGAGATTTGATCGTTTCTCCTTGGCGACAGATGTGCCTTAATTGAAACGATGTTTATTTTTGTCTGCAGTTCGGTACCTCGATTTCGCGTCTCTTCTATCCATCGGAGCACGTATGCCCGAAAGAACCCCAGACCGTGAATTTGCTAGGATGAGGCAACATCCAATTATAATTATAGATCGTGTACTTGGCTCGCAAAATAAGCCAGCGAAACGAGTCGTCTCATTCGCCTACTCTACTTAGATCGACAAACAAATTCGGCAAGCTTAATGACCGATGCAATCCGGTCAAAAAAAAGGACGAAAAAAGTGAAATGAATTGTTTCGCGACGATCGCGATACGAAACGAAAAGAAAAAAAAGTAAAAAAGAAATAACAAAAAATAAAAACTCACAATTGCGGTAACGAGCCGATATCTCGAGAAACGAGAGATAAGACTAGCGAGAAACACCTGATTTCATAATTACACGATCTGACCGGTTCGCTTCACTTTCGTTACGATTTTTTTTCTTTTCTTTTTAACATTTTTTTTTCCTCTTTTTCGAAGAGATAAGAAATCGTGCGTGAAGTATAAACGACGATTGATATTGTTTTCTCCGGATCGGGTAGTATCGTCACAACATCCTGTCTGATACCGATCTTCGTTGTTTTTTTCTTCTTCTGTTTCTTTCCTCTCCTTTTTTTCTCTTTTTCATTATCACCCATGGTTTATAATCGCGAGTTGATTCGAGAAAAACGACGAAGCTAGAGAACGAGCAGCATCCCATTAAACCGTTTGATCCGTTTTTATTGGGTCGCGTTACGCTGACTTGTGTTGGTCTCCGTCAGACGTATACTTCTGATTGCTCACGTGGTCGTGGTGGGAACCACGGGAAGCGCACTAGATCGAACAAGCCTTGATATTTTCGAGCACCGCGAATATTCCCTCTCCCTTACTCTCTCTCTCTCTCTCTCTCTCTCTCTCTCTCTCTCTCTCTCTCTCTCTCTCCCTCTTGGTAACATTTTTCTCATAAGCTGGCTGGCAAATCTTGGCGTTCTTATTGTCGTGGATTAGTGTGGCAATCGCGAGTCTCGTGGTATGATCGATTCGACGTACGATTGAAAGATCACGGGAGAAGAAGAAGAAGAAAAGTAAATGAATATAAAAATTAACGTGAGTGGCGCCATCAGTGCACGTGACTAAAAATCTTTCGAAACTCGTGGTTGAAGAGACGAAGGGAAGTGAACGAAAAAAATCGTCGATGCTGTATTGCGCACTGTGCGATTGAACGGAAATGGAGAGGATCGACAAAACGCGATAAACTTTTACAGGTGGGGAAAACAGACGAATAGTGGCCTCACAGGTGAAACGAAACAACCTCGAGTAGGTAAGCCAGTCGTAAGGAACCTTCGGAGCACCCTATAATCCAGTCTTGCCCCTTCTGGGATGTGCGGAGTCCAGTTGTAGGTCGGAAAGATAGAAATATGACATTTTCGTGTGTCTCGGAGAGAATCATGTTGTTATTGGTTATTTTACATGGTTCTTATTATTTATTAGTCGTAGGCTCGAAGTGAGGTTTGTTTTGTGGATATACCGAAAACAAATGATTCGTTGTGATTCGTACATGATTTTTTTCTTTTCGTCAATTTGGACTTCGTCTCAATGACCAATGAAATTTCATCCGTGTTTTTCATCCGGTTTCCAATGAACTCGTAGCATAGACAGATCGATGGAAATTCGATTTGGAGTCGAGAGAATTTAAATTTCAGATTTGGAGAATCGAAATTTTGAGACCAGAGAATTTTTATTTTAGTTTTAGGGAATCAGAACTTAGAATCGAGAGAATCTCAATTTTGAAACGAATGAATCCAAATTTTGATTTCAGAGAATCTGAATTTTGCATTGAGAGAATCTGAGTATTGGGTCGAAAGAATCTGAATTTTTTATCGCGAATTTGAAATGGAGAGAATCTGAATTTGTGATCGAGAAAATTCAGATTTTCAATCAAAAGAATGAAAATTTGGAATGAAGGGAAGCCAAATTTGAAATCGCGACAATCCGAATGTAGAATCGGAAGAATTCGAATTTGGAATTTGAAAAATTCAAATTTACAATCGATAAAATTGAAATTTTAAATCGAAAGAATCCAAATTTAGAATCGAAAGAAACTGAATCTGAAATCGTCGTCTCTCAAATCGAGACCAGCCCATCCCAAATCTCATCAATTTATCAATCAAAGTGTATTGAATTGACGAAAGTGGCGAAATGGCTACAAATATAAAGGCAGTTAACATAAAAAAATTCCTGATCTTTGATCTTTTGCAGGCGATTGCAAAAGTACGATTATGTTGTCGGGCATAGGAGCCCTGTTTTCCGCCATGCATGAAACCGCAGTCTACAAGGCGGGAAAAGATTCTCTGTACGAAAGATAGCGCGCCAGCGAAGAAATCGTCACTCTCGAATCAGCGCGTGCGTGTGTGTTCTTCGACGAGTTTTTATGACTCGTTATTTCGTATTGCTTGCACGTAACGTTTTTACCACTGAAGCCCGGTAACACCAAGCGCACAGGCACAAGTAGATATTTGCACGTATTTCCGTGTGAGAATGGTAGCAAATGGGATTCGCAATGACATCAGAAATAACTCCATCACCACAGTTTTCACCGTCGAGACGAGTAATATTCTTCTCTTTTTCTATTTTGGCTTCACCGGAAATCCAAAATAATTTTTTTCTGATTCCTCGTCAGAAAAAGCATTTAAGTTCTTGTTTTTACAACTACAGACAATCGAAACAACGAAGGTCCGGCGGATTATGAAAAAGCCATATCAGCCACTGGTGAGTTGTTTGGGTTTGTTTGGCTTGAAAAACCTCGATATTTGTATCGCCACTATTTTTTATCTTTCAAACGAGTCATTAATGGTATACGTGGTTCTAAAACTATGCTGGGTCAAATTCTTTTTTTTTTCTTCTGAACATAATTTCAAGAAGATTATACAATTTATTTACAAAACAATTAGCATTCGATTTTGCTCAATAGCTTTTCGTCAAAACTGAATTTTTTTACAAAAACAATCGGCTCATAGTTTGACTCAGTCGCTTTGTAAATATACCTAACAATTTAGGTTTCGGTACATACAACATCGTTCTCTTACTGGCGACGATACCGGCTGGATTGGCGAGTAATTTTGATCTGACGACCGCGGCGTTCCTCTTGGCAAACGCAGAATGCGATCTTGAACTCACGTTTATCCGCAAGGGCGCACTGGTATCCGCAGTTTACATAGGTATGCTGCAATAAGGTTTTTTTAAACAATTACGTTGCAATTTGATTTTTTCCAACCTCCTAACTCAATATTTTATAATTCAACATCAGAATTCAATATTTCACAAATAAACATTTCATGATTCAACATCACAAATAAATATCACAATCCAAAATTTCACAATATAATAGTTCATAATTCAGCATCACAAATCACTATTTCAAAATTTAACTCCACAATTATACCTTTATAATTGCTAGTGTTATTAAAATGGTGTTTTTATCTTGTTCTTTTTTTATTAAATATGTAGGGATGATCCTGAGCTTATTTTTCTGGGGGTTCGTTATGGACACAACGAGCAGAAAGCCCCTTTTCATCATTGGACTCTTGGGCGATGCGTGTTGCAACATACTCAGCAGTGTCATTGACTCTTATCACGTTTTTTTCCTCATCAAACTCATCACCGGCACCATGTAAGCTGACATTTCATTGGAAATTGAATGTACTTTTGTTTCATACGATATCTTGTGAAGTACACAAAAGAGAAGATACTTTTCTGAACGTCCGCTATCAGTCGGTTGCTTGAGGAGCTATTCGGCCAACAATTGTTATTATCATCTCTATCGAAACAAATGTTGAGAAATAGAATGTCAATTAATCCAACAGTTTATAATGACAGATTAGATTTTGACTTGGTAGAGATCACTTTAGTTGCAACAGACTGGAGTCGTTGGTAGTTCGAGTACTGAAATTCAGAAAACTATATTTTTCGCTTTACTGGCTGTGATTCATGTCTTCGACTATCACTGTTTCTCTGTTTCTCTGTCTCTCTGTCTGTCTGTCTCTCTCTCTCTCTCCCCCTCTCTTGCTCCGCCATCGTTAATGACGTACCTGAAACTCTTACATTATGGCACTTCAATACTTCACGACGTTTCCGTAGCTTATATTGTTTTCTGTTTAAATCCTGGTATTCGATAAGCACCGTCAGTGTGCACCGCAGTCGTTGTTACTGCTCCGGAACGCAGGAAATATTATTTCTGTTCAAGTGCAATTGAACTTATTTTATTATTATTATTATTTTTGCAATAATTCGTCAAAGGATAATTTATCACGACGAAAATTTTTTCCTGAAAAGACTGATAAGGGTTCAGCCTCGAAAATGATCGATAATCATTTAATTAAATTATTATTTTTATTTATGAAATTGATTTTTAAATTCGAATTGATTAAAATTGATTGTATCTTATCGAAAGAAATTATTTTTTATGATGGATGGATTATATTTCCAACGATTGAAAAAAATCATTTTTAATAATTCGAAGAAATTATTTCGAATGATTTTCAGAAATCATTTCCACCGAATTGGAAGAAATAATTTCTAAGAAGTTAAAGAAATAATTGTTCATAATAAAAATCGATGGTTTATAGAAATTATTTGCAACGATTAAAAAATGTCATTTTTTATAATTAAAAAATCATTTTCAATGATACACAGAACAAAATTTCAGTAATATACGCAAATCATTTTCAATGATGAAAATGACTCATCAATCAAAACATGCAACGAAAAATTCCTTTAGTGACTCAATTTCCAAAGTCCAACGTAATTCTTGGTTCGAAAATTTTACACTTCCAAATACGAGAATCCTAAACTTCGATTCTAAAAAAAAACTAGCACTTTTTGAAATATACGTAGAAATTTCGTACAGCTCAAATACCGAATTAAATATATAAATTTAGAAAGTAAACTGAAAAACCGGCAAAAAATTCAAACATGAGGAATGGTAATATTACGCAATGATTATATTCCAGTGTGAGCGGACCGTTTGCTTTGCTGATTCCTTATGTCGCCGAATTCCAACCGCTCTCTTATCGCGCCAAATTTATTGGTTGGACAGGTTTCATATACGGATTTGGAAACATTATACCGCCTCGTAAGTCCCAATTGGTTCTCAATTAGTAATTATTGCAAATTCTCGTATGTCGCGGGAGACCGATTCGGTTATTGGTAAGTGATAACAGGATGCTAATAAACTATTTATAAAGGTAACGAATGCAATTGATTATTACAGGATGTCGTCATGGTGGGTGTGTCACAATATTAATTCAAGTACTTCAGGGAAATAGGCTCGCGTGTCAAGAAAATTGATCGCGATTATGCAAGTTTTTTTGTTGCATTGTAACGCTCCATTGGATGCACTCGATTGATAATTCCCAATGTCAAGTTTGCCTCTGTAATTGAAATACGAATTAATTACAAAACTGTTTCTACATGTGTTCGACAATGCATCGTTCAATTGATTGATGCAGTATTAAACAAATGAAACCTATTTGTCTCGTACACGTGTAATTAATTAAGAATGGATGTTAAAAAGTTGCCAATATTCGTGACAATTTGCGAAATGGTAATTATCGATCGGATAATAATCCATGAATTATTATAAATTGCTTACTTTATTTAGTAGTCGTAAATATGTGAATTCCATACTGTCGCTGGTGAGAATATTATACTATAATTATTTTGAAATTTTCCTAGAAATTCTAAAAATGATAATTTTACAAGAAATTGTAATAATTATAATTTTATTAAATATTCTAAAAATTAGAATATTAATAATCGAAATTGTGAGAATAATACTAAAGATTCTAAAATCATTTTTAGTAGTATTTTCAAACGTAATTTTACGAAACATTTTACAGTGTTGTACTAAATGATTTAGTATTAAAAAATATATATTAATTTAACACGATCCCTCATACAAAATTATCTAATATTCTAAACCCACTATTCCTCCATTTTCGAAAAACTTTTTGCCTGACAATCCATCGACAAGCCGACCATCAAGATCCTTCAAAGTAAACCTTCAAACACCCCGGTAATGGAAACCGTGTTATCGTCGTCAAGACTCATTTGACGACACATCAGCGTTTGGAATTTGCTTCGAATTCCAGTTTCCACGACATCGATGTTTTTCATTATGATAATCGAGAAAAATGGTCGGTCAATTCTCAAGAAGAATAGTCGGGCATTCTCTGTGCGGATAAAACGTGCTAATAAACTAAATAACGTGAATCGAGGGACACGTGGAACGATGTTTGCCAAGACAATAAAACATGTCAACGCCCCGGGTCGTTCTTTCAGAAGTCAATTGCGCTCATTAACGCACTGTCGATAACGTCTCGACGTATCGACGTGAAAAAATTTGCATAATTTTTTAGAAGGTTTGCACAAGTGGCTTGATGTGTCAATATGAGGAAATTGAGTCATCGAAAATGTACTGACGCCTCATTATTTGGACTAGTTGAAACAGAATTATTCCATTCGATCGAAATTCGTTTTTATTCAAATTTTTCTATTTAAAAATTCATATTCTTAGATCAATTTTGACTTTTCGATTATTAAAAAAATGACAAAGCAAATAGAAAGTTAATTTATTGACCTTGAAAATGATTCAATGACTTCCAAAGTCGTTTCATCGTCCGGGACTGCTACATTGTAACTTTTTTACTCTCAGCTTACAATTTCGATAAAAACTGAATACAAAATAAAAAAAATAATTCGGAGATAAGTTTTACAAGTGTTTGAAAAAATAATTCTAAAGAAGATTTGTCGATTTTTTACTGAACAATTTACTAATAAGGTACTAAATTATCATATAATTTTTGAATAATACCAAGAATTCTAAAATTCATTTTTGGAAGTATTTTTATCAATAATTCAAATGATTTCCTCTCTGATTGCAGTGTTGGCTGTGATTATTTTACCACTGACGATAAGTTTCAACTTATTCGACCGGGTCTTCAATGCCTGGCGTATCTACATCCTTGTGTGCACGATTCCGGCCATTATCGGCGTCGTGACGATGAGCTTTGTACCTGAAAGTCCGAAGCGTCTTATAAACAGAGGACAAACGGCGAAGGCACTTGAACTAATGAGAAAAATGTACACGATCAACACTGGAAATCCACCGGAAACTTTTCCAGTAAATATTTTTACATCAACATTTAATTTGTTCCCGGTATTTGAATTTGAAATGTTTTTATGAAATATTATTTTGAAGAAATCCAATATATAAAATTCTCCTGTCACAGTGTTTGTCCTCGAACTCCTCCAAAACGGCGGAACCGATTTTAACGAAATTTAGTACATACATTCGTTAGGCCTGAGAATAGGTTTTTATCTATTTTTTATATTCATAAGTGCAATTTTTTTTTAAATAATCGTAATTTATTAACTTTCAACTCAATTTTTCCGACCACCTACCAGTCTACCCTACCAAGTGTCGCTTGGGCGCTTATGAATATAAAAAATAGATAAAAACCTATTTTCAGGCCTAACGAACGTATGTACTAAATTTCATTAAAATCGGTTCAGCCATTTTGGAGGAGTTCGAGGACAAACACTGTGACAGGCGAATTTTATATATTAGATAGATTAATACAGTCTGCGATACCACCGAACGTGTGAATTATCCTCCAGAGTTTTTGAACTCTTTGGATTTACCAGGCATGCCACCGCACAATTTACAATTGAAGGTTGGATCTCCAGTAATTTTGCTTCGTAATTTGAACCCACTGCGGATGTGCAACGGCATGCGATTGGTCATTAAAAAACAGATGAAAAATGTTGCCAAAGCCATATACCTATAGATGTCCAAATTCAATTTAAACGGCTTCAATATCCGATTAGATTGGCATTTGCAATAATTGTCAATAAGTCTCAAGGCCAAACGATATCTATTTGTGGGTTGGATTTGAACACACCATGTTTTGCACATGGACAATTATACGCAGCGTGCTCTCGAGTGGGGAAACCATCCAGTTCGTATGCGTTAGCTAAAAATGGGATTACAAAAAATATTGTACACTCTATTGCATTAAATGATTAATATTGTATCTTAGTCTCCTCTTTCACCACATCCTCACACACTCAAAACAAGTTAGTTACTTTTTCTACCAAAATATGCTCTAGGAATAATTTGTGTGGCAAAACAACGTTTGCCGGGTCAGCTCGTATTTCTATATTTATTACTTATCAAATCAATATAAAAATATAATTTTACTTAATTTGTCAATTGAATTATGTATGCAAAATTGATATATTTTTGGAAAACATCACGTGAGATTTTTGTAGAATGCTTATTATAATAATTATATTTATCTCCGTACTCTATACCGTAGATCAAAAGCCTGGCTGAAAATTCAAAGTTGACGAGTGACACGAGTCAAACGAATTTTGAGAGGTTACGGGACAGTTGGAAGCAATATAAGACGCTGTTTCAATCCCCTTACGCAGCAACCTTCTTCATAATTTGTTTTCTTCAATTTGGCAGCATGCTTGGGTATGTATTTGATGATTGTAGTCGTACAATTTATTGTTGTGTTTACAGAACCCAAACAAACCCAAACAATCCACCAATATTATAATAATTAATAATATTTATCGTAATACAAATTAGCGAAAAGGAAATTCATCATTATTAGCTCAATAAGAATTTTTGTTTTCGTCAGTTGTATTTTTCTGAGTAGTATTTTACAACATCTTGAAATCTCGATATCTCGAAATGTCGAATATCTCGATATCATGAAATATCGAATATCTCGATATCATGAAATATCGAATATCTCGATATCATGAAATATCGAATATCTCGATATCACGAAACATCGATTATCTCGATATCACAAATATCTCGAAAACTGCTTTGCAGTATTCTTTTATAATATCAAAAGGATGATCCATTCACAATGAATTGTTAATTAATCTAGAATAATTAACCGAATATTGAAAACAACAAATACGGTGCGAGGACGTGTGCTTTTGAATGGTCTATCAGGCTCGATATTCAAGGTAAAGCGGACAAGAATTGCTGGTTCGATAATAGACGATATGAGAGCATAATACGGATTATCATTATACAATCCATTGTCTCGTTAACATTCCACTGAACTCGAATGGTTTATTTTCGGGCTCCAGATTCAACACGATGAGGCTGTGGGTACCGCACATGTTTATGATAATAAGCAACTTTGATTACACGCTCTGGGATAGCTCGCGTGGTATACCGAGCATGTGCGAATTGTTGATACCGGGTATAGTGCCGCCGGGACTGGACGATCCTACCATTTATGCAAATATAACGGACACCTGCATTCGGGTAATGTAAAACCACGTCTAAAGCAGACTTATCTACCGAATTCTATATTCCGCCTCTCCTGCGGTGCACTCGTTTGAAAGCCCTCGCCTTCGCGCTTCCCTTTTCTCTTCCTCGCGAGTTATACTCGTTATATTTGAAATACGAGCTTTTAGAAACTATTCTCGTTACCGGGAGACAGAGAGAGACCCTTCGTTAAAACAACATTAAACTTTTGCAGTGGCACATCAATCCTCTTGTTTACGTCAATTCAACAATCATAGCAGCCTCCGCGGTTGGATTTTCCTTTTTCATCGTCATGTATCTCGACACTAGGATAAAGAAGAAATTCATGTTGAGTGAGTCGCCAAATATTGTTTTACGTGCGTTTAGGTTATGAAGGATTTTACATTGCCCCCTAAAAAAAACAAGGCTATGTTCAATAGTAGCCTTTTCTTTAGGCCTTTTTTAAAAAAACCTTTTTTTTCGAACGCTTTGAAATATCTTTACAAAAGGTTATTATTGAAAACCTATTTTTAAAATATCAAAATTTTATTTCATTTTTTAATTATTTTGAAATTTATCTAATGTATTCAGTTTTTATTTATTAAATTTTGCAACATAATTTCAAAATAGTTGAAAAACCTAAAAAAAGGTTATTTTTATAAATCTTTTCGTAAGACCATTTTTAAAAATAGCCTTTTATTTCAAACGCTCGAAATATCCTTGAAAAGCAAGTTTTGGCTGCGTCTTAATTTATCAGGCTCTTAATATTAATTGATAAGCCCTGTTTCCACGATACATCAACCATACTTGTTTTTTTGAAAACTAAAACTTGTTTTTTTTGGTACCCAGTCGCGGGTTTTGTCATAGGTACTATTAGCGGATTCGGGACAAATTGGGCGCAATATGTGCCTATATCATTGTGCCTGTGCTCGGCCATTGCCGTTACCTCGAGAATATCGGGTAACATCGTTATCGTCATTAACGCCACCGCCATTCCAGCCCACTTAAGGTAATACCCCTACCACCCACCTCCGTCCGTCGATATTTGGGTAGATTGTACCGGTGTGTTATCATCGCCAAGTCTCTTCATTCGCAACAAATTTTCTCCCGCAACTTCTCAAGGTGTTACCGAATGGATATCAAAATAATCGTCAAAATTCTTGAATATTTGAATAATTATAACTCTCCATAGAATAATAATTTTAGAAAAAATCTATTATCTTTTCACTAAATAATTTCATCGCAAACACGGTTGCTAAAAAATGATATGAAAAATGATTTTAGTATTATTTTACTAATTTGAAAATAACACTAAACATTCTGAAATAATTTTTAGAAGCATTTTAAGAAACAATTCTGCGAATTGTTTTACAGTTTTGTACTAAATAATTCAATTTTTGTTTACATATGAATTAATAAAGAAACACGTGAATTTAAAATGGTTGCTGATGGGAAAATGATTTTGGAATTTTTTAATAATACTATAAATTCTAAAGCAATCTTTTGAAATTTTTTTCCAAATAATACGAAAAGATATTTCACATTTTTTAAAAACTAATTTATTGTTTTCAAAAATATGAATTCAACACCATCGCTTGTGGGAAAATGATTCTCTAGACGTTATTAAATGAGCTATTTTTAAGGCTATATATGTACGACACGACCCGGCCTTGTAAATCCACAATTTACTAATTTTTTATTAACCGCTGGCCCGACGTTCCATCCAATAGTACCTTAATGGAGAAGAAGGCCCTTTTCAACTTTCATCTCTTTTTGTTTAATTCCCTGACTTCAGAAATCCAATTTGCGCAATTTTCAAAGAAACATTTTTCTAAAAAGCTTTTTTTTCAAACTCATTTAAAGGGTGACTGCAACGAGCTTTGTGACGATGCTCGGAAGCCTAGGCACCGTTGTGGGTAACCTCATATTTTCTTCCCTTCTCGGTACTCATTGCTTGGGTGCGTTTATGTGGCTCGGATGTTCCCTGGCGCGTGAGTATAAATCGAATTTCCGAATTTTTTCAAAAAAATGAATAAAAAAGAAAAGAAAATAATGCGTCTGACAAATTCAAAGTAAAAAGAAATTCAACAAATTGAATAATTCATGCAAATTTTGAACAACAATTTCAGTTTGCATCATCGTGGCATTGTTTGCTTTGAGGCCACCCACGGAGTGCCCGAATCCAGAATCGAACGAGCCGAAAATGGCCACTAGGCTTTAATAGAAACTAAAACACGTTTTACGGAATCTCTGTACTAATGGGAATCAGACCATATCGAGAATGATTTTTCTTCCGCGCGAACGAATCATAAAACTACTGTAATTATTTACTCTATGAAAAATGACTCTAAAATGTTTCTAGACTATTTTCTTAGAAACTAAGTTATAAATTATGATATTTAGTTGGAGGAACTGAAATCCACTTTTTCGCCCCATAAAAATTAATGGAATTTTGAAATTGGCGCAAATAGATTATAAAATAGATATAAATGATGAGGTTCGTAAATTATGATATTTCGTTGGGGTAACTGACATCCACTTTTTTCGCGCAAAAAAAAATCGAATTTCGAAATTGGCGCACACACATGACGACATAAAAAATGTTAGTCTCATTTTTCGGAAAAGTCACTAAAGTAAATAATTGTCAAAAAAATACTCTTAAAACTACTCTGTAAATAGTTCCTGCGAGAAGCATTTTTAATTACGAGAAACGACAATTCCGGGCTGTCTAATGTCCAGATGCCCTATGATTAAATATGCGGTGTGCCATTAAATTTGAGATTTTTGCAACGCGGTTTTTTTTATAACTCTGAACTCAGGTTCAACTGATTCAAAGACCCGTTCAATTCCAAAAAGTCACACTTGAGTTTATATGCTTCGTTGGTAAAGCGAGAAATTTACGTTGCTACGAATAATAAATGACAGCATCAATGATCATTTGATTTTTATCAGTCGATAGAAAATGTCCATTTGTACACTGTATATATTTATTATTATAGCCAATTTCTCAAAAACCTATTATTGATGATAGAAAAAACAAACAAAACAATAACTGTTGATTGACAAAAAACTTCGTTTGGATTTGTTTGGTTTTGAACAGAGTTCGATTTTGATCAATCAATAAAACGTGCCCATTTTTATATTTTATGTTTTCGTTAGTTTTGTTAATTCTTCGAGCAATTACTGTTGATGGTAAAACTTTGTTTGGGTTCGTTTAGGTTTGATTGAAATTTGATTTTGATCAATCAAGTAGCATAAGAATAGTATTCAGAAATGGATAATCGAAGTACGCGATGACCCACTATTGACAATGAAACTTCGTACTTATCGGTAGTGAATAGCGCCTTCGCCAAGGATCGTGGAAATGAGAGATATTTCTCTCTCTCTCTCTCTCTTTATTAAGAGAGAGAGAGAGAGAGAGAGAGAGCAGTAACGACCAACGAACGAGACGGAGGATTGGTTCCAATAGAACCGAAGAGTACATCTCTCAGTACGTGTAAATAATACTCCAAGGTCGGCAAAGCTCTAATTACATTCCCTATCAGAACTCCGATCTATCAGTGTACTTTAACGATTGATCATTTTTCCAAACCTCGGTGAACTCTGATTTTCCAGTTAAGCTAAATCGTAAACATGCAACGATGATTAAGTTCCCTAAGAGTTGAAATAATGAATAGAAGATTAATTATACGTATCAACGGCGATAAAACAATGTTATAAAAAAACAACTAAAAGATTGGTAACTGTAATTCCAGTCAGGTCAAGGTGAATGCAATATATCGCAAGTTTTTAAATAAAATGTGAAAATTCGTCAATATCCGATCACTCTGATCCTCTTTTGGCTTTGTATTCCTTATTGCCATCACACGTGGAATACTGGATTAACAAATAACTGTGTCCATTTAACTCCATTTAGTATTTTCCCATAATCTCAGATAGCTCTATAACTATAGGGATTATTTGAGGTTATAGTAAAAATGTGATGTCATGGGGTCAAGTTGACTTTAGGTTTGGTTTCAACAGACCCAAAAACATTCATAAACATGGCTTGACCCACTAGGCCAGACTTTTCCTTCGCTCAGCCGTTTATATGGTTATTTGAGGTTATGAGACAAACCTAACTTGAAAGAATTAATTGGACTTCGGATTCAATTCCATCAATCTCGTAGTCTGAACCCTATGTCAAAAAACCCTATCGTTGCGTGGCTGTGTACTAACTTCCACCTTGAAAATGAAAAACCCTCCAATGGATCGAAAATCATTTTCATGACGAACGATTGTCGGCGTTAGTTCCCGAAGATTCATATTAGACCCTAACTGAACTTGCACAATAATTAAGCGTCGATTACATTGTTTCAAAGTTTAACGAAATTTTTGCAAAAACAGCGAAAATTTATTCAACATTCGAATAGATGAAGTATAACTACGACGACCGGGGACTAAACAGTCTGAGGAAGTACTTGGATGGATGACCCCTCAAGTATCAACTTACGGATCGCCTACTGAGCCCTAATAAGTTATCTCGCGTTTCCAATAACGAGCCATCTTGAGTAGCGAGTAAACAATATTCAGCCACATCGAACTGGAACTTTCACTTTCCCCCAGCCCTCGTGGAAGCTCAATAAAGTGATGCATTAGGTCAGGGCGTGGGTAACACTCTGGGGGCCCTTCGAGGAGCTGTAATTGGGGTAGTAACCAATAGTGGAGTAAAAGTTGAAGAGGTAAGATGTTAAAAGCCCTCGAGGGATTGGAAAAGGACATTAGGGCGAAAAAAGATCAGTCGGCACATTTTTGACGAACAAATTAAGCGATTAGGGCGGATTAAGCAGTTTCGAGAAGATGCCTCGAATGGGGACCGAAAAGGAAGACTTTCAGAAAGGGAGAGATAGAGAGATAGAGAGACAGAGAGAGTGAGGAAGGTGTCCAGAATACCTTGCGATGCATTTTCATTTGGAAAATGAAGAGATAACGTTGCGATAACGATATAAACACGTATAGGTCGAAGCGTTTGTGAAGATCCAGGATTTTGCTGAGCATCAGCACCGAACGGCCTATCGCGGGCCGCGATCTAATTTTCCAGAAACGCCAAGGGAGATTGGGATATTACAGGTTGTTTACAGCCGTAGTTAATTAGCTCGGAGGCACAGGCATCCGACTGTTTACCCCTGGTAAGTTGGGCTCTGCTTCAAGAGAGTGAACCGACCCACCCACCCCCTCGCCCCTTCTCTCTCTCTCTCCCTCTCTCCCTTTGCACAATGACGACAGCTCACGTTCACGTGTGGTACAGAATCAAGGCATCCCCTCTGAATGTGCACCGCGTAGACCACCCGTACATGTTTATTCCTTCCATCGTCCTTCCGCAGCTCATGGTACTGCAGGATGAGGGAGAAGAGGTGGAGGGGGCGGGAGGGGGGGGAGAAAAGGGAGTTCCGCAAACCATCTCGATACATAAACATCGGAAGTTGAGGGGCAAATTACTAACCTCTCTTGGTTTATCGCGATCTCGAGCTGGAGAGAGAAAAGCACACAGTGCGGTACATCGAAGGGGTTGAAGAAATGTAAGCCTAGAAAAGGAGTTGGAGATCCGAGAATAAAGTGGAAAGTCCGAGTACATGTATTTGCTCGGTAAATTCGAGAACTCGGATACCGGAGTTAAAACCGAAGAAAGAAAGAAGGAAAAAAGAACAACTAGCTTAGGTGCGGTGCAGTTGTGCACTGAGAGTAACGAATTTATGAAAGAAATTTGAGATTTCGTCGAGGAGGTAGGAGGATCGTAAATTTAACGGGGGTATTACATGGCCGTGGGGAACACCGCAGAAAGTTCGAGAGAAATTTGAGAGGGAGGGGGGTGAGTTTGGCAAAACTTTGTAAATCGAACGAGGGGTGTACAGGTACGAATAGTTTGTATTTGGCTGATATCGATGAGCCGAGGTTGATTATCGACCGCTGGTAACTGCCTCGTAAAAGAAGCCTCGAAGCCCATTCCGATGAAGACAGGGATATTGATCTTAACAAACTTCTCATACGAGTCTATCAGCTATAGCTTCTTTGGTGATAGTTATCTTGAAGGTGGAAAGTTTAGGACATAAGACCGTCTAATCAAACTTTTCGCGTCGTTACTCCCTTCAATCGAGAACGGACTTGATCCGCGAAAGAATTATTCAAGACCCACGCGTAATCATATTCACGAGCACCCTCGGATTCCACGTGTGACCATTCCAGTTTCAAGGTATAGGTTCGAATTATACCCGGAACGTAAACCTCCAACGGAGTTCACTTTGCACCGGAGAGGAAGGGTCAACGAACGTTGTATAACGATGAAAACTACGCGGCTCATCCGCCGTACACTGCGTTCTCATCTTGACTATTTGAAGCATGCAAAGTTATGCGGTTCTACGCTGAAGTATCCCGCGTGAAGCTGCGGCTTGAAAAGCTAATGTGGGACATCCAGAAGTGAGTGTCGTTTTGCCACTGATGACGACGTTGAAGAGAGTTCGTTTATGACTGCTTGTGCAAAGATGCAAATAAAACGGAGATAAAGTTTAATATGGGGGGCCGGAAATGATTATTGGAGTTGGTGGTTGATGTCGATGTCATATTTGAGGGTGGACCACAGTCGTACGTAGAAATCTAGGTGCATCGCAAATTCCACCTTGCCTAACGCTGCCCAAAAAAACTCTTTTTCCAAAACTGGTCGCTGACATTTGGAAAAATGGGTTCCAGCTGTCGTAACGCACACAAAAGTTTAGAAAAACAGATCTGTGTGAGCGAACGTGGGGTGAACACACCAGAGTCTACTAAATATCCATAGCATTCGATGATGTAGTAATATGAGAGGGCTATCAAGCTGCAAACAATTTTCAAACGACGTTATGGCCCCAACGTGACGTATCTCGGTGACTATATTTGACCCTACCTCTGTTTATCCACTCCTCGACTTGCAAAATATTGGAAAACCCCTCTAGTTTCGTCGAATTATGTAATCCCTTAATCCCATGTGTATAACCCTCCGCTGACCTACTTCCCGCAACTGCTAATGTCGTAATCATTCAACCCCCTTTTCCAAGCTTCAACATCTTTGCTGATAAATCACGCCTAGTATTTTGCTGTGCGGTTATAGGACTGATGTATTCGTACGATGTAATCGCTTAGGGTCGGTTAGAGGGTTATCGCTGGTTTGGCACGGACGATTCGGGAGTAAATCGAGATTTTTACCTACCAGCGAATAAATCGAAATCATATTTTAACTAAACATGTGCTTTACCGGATGAAAGTAAAGATGTATTTTTGATAAGACATAGCAGATATTTTGCCTACCGGTGGTAAGTTACCGACTGTTGGTCAATTTTCTATATCTACGGATGATAAGTTACCGACTAATGGTCAATTGGCGATAACTTACCGTCCGTCGCTAACTAGAGAAAATCGAAGATAGAATTGGCGGGAAAAGTAGATACCTATGTTCGATACTTTATACCGAATGTATCACATACTATGTGACGTCTATGCCACAAAAAACACACGTATCTGCACAGTTTTACACCTGATAATACTCTTACGCAATTTCATCGACATTTTCCATTATGAAATTTAACGATATAGTTACCGCGTAGCACGCTATATATTTCCGAGGATTTTACCTAAGCGTGGGCAGCTTCGGAAAATCTTGATCGTCACGACTTTCAGCTATAAACTTTGACCTTAACGTTACTGTGTCCCATTAAGATGTGCCAGAGATTATTGCAAACAGCAGGGAGCTTCTATTTTAGAACCCCGAAAAAAGCGCACCCAAGTTTCTTCGCGTACAGTTATAAAATGGCGATAGACAATTCTTTGTTTCGGCGTTTTCTAAATTGAAATTCGTCAGTCATTTGGAGTCACGTCCAAATAATGATTGATTCCATTTCGTCCAAAAGCCAAATAATTAAATATCGATTTTTATCCATTTAAAAAATGGATTAAAAAACCCAAATTCATACATGACTTTACTTTTTTTGGTTTACTTTGTTGTTCGACTTCAATGATCTTGAAATTTGCATGAAAATGATCTCGAATGAGGAATCGATTCAAATAAGCTTCATAGTTTGAGCAAAAAACAGAAATCGATGAACCTTCTGAATACGATTCAAAATTCCAGATCGAAAGATCAATTAAGACGAAAGAGGATGTTCGTGCAGGTATAATGATACAACACACACACACTGTATATACAAGTACACATTGTATATTGAAGCATGCGACCTAATAGATGGTAATTAACCTGAATACACTTTGCGCGATTCCGTGATGGTAAAAAAAAGTACACGGGGGCAAAAAAGTTGAGGCCATAAAATGCCAGGCGTGGAGACACTCCCTAGCGTCCATTGCCCACGCATCGAAACGCATTAAGGAGTCTAGGCGACGAAACTTAATATTCGCGAGGATGTCACGATCGCTCATTTTTTATTTCACGTGTTCAACTGCAAATCTTGTAAAAAAATACATATCAAGCGCGTAATCAAGAAGACAAGATGAGCACGCTGATAAAAAAGATTTATTGAAATTAACGTTATGTATTTATTTATTCCTTTTTATGAGGGTGAAGGAAAATATTTGTACGATTAATATGTTTAATTTGATTTTAATATTCCACTTACTATTCAAAATAGAAAATTTTGAAAAATTCGGTAATATTTTTCGGGATTATTCATAAAAATAATGTTAAACTTATTCTAGTATCCTAAAATATAGAAATTCTATCTAAAATACCTTCTAAAATTATTTCTAAACGTAATTCAGAAATTTATTTTAGAAATATCAGTATAATTTCAAAAATTAAAAATAAATCGAAAATGATTATCCCATCAGTGATCTTGTTCAAAGCGTTTATAACTACTAAAATATTTCGCAAAAAATTCTAAAATATTTTACGTACGATTTATTCTATCGGTACCTATCAAACCTCAAATTTCAAAGAATTTTGGTTTTTAATATCAATTTTTTAATATCGATCGAGTAATACCATAAAACGAACCTTTATGTATTTTTCTATACGAGAAAAATGATTTTTAAGCCTTTCTATTTTGACGACTATCAACCTCTTCGAAGTCATTTTTGGCAGGCCAAAGGTTTCGTATATGTGAACAAAAATAGAAAAAAAAAGCGAAATGAGTCGTGTAGGAATTCGCGTTCATTCCAGGACTGGAATACATATTTGCCTAACGAGTTTGAAGGAAATGAAAGATACGGGATGAAAAAGGGAAGAAACGAGAGAAAAGCCCGGTTAATTCCGTGTTGGGTGTTGAGACGTGACGCGATAACCGAGACGCACGACAAGTTGATTCCTCGCGAGACGGAAACGAGGAATTTTCCGCAGGCGTCTGCAATAGCAACCGGATGGAAGACGAGAGGGAAGGAAAAGCCGGTCGGGCAAGGAAGGGGTCACGGTGGGGTCAGTGGTCTGATGTCAGTAACCAGGATATTCGCCGCGCTGGAGACATTTTAATTTTCGTTAAAACATTCCCTAGTGAGGTGCGGAGGCACGCTTTCGATTCCGGAAGGGACGCGACGTCCAAGCGAAACATTACGGAGGGTGCGATGCAGCTTTACCACCCCGCATATCTCAAAATGAAAAATCCGTCGTTATATGCGTGCTCGTGAATTAAAAAAAAATAGTATTGTCGGTTGAAGAGCTGGCACTTCGTTCAGTTCCACCCACGCTTGCTCTAATTACGTTCGTAAATGAAATTATAATAGCGGTGGCCCTGTTCTTTAAGCAAAGTGTATTTACTGCTAGTAAATAATATCACGGAAACACCATAACGCGATTGTTCACTCAAAATCTAATTTCTGGTGAAGCCGTTTCTGTTTTTTTTATTTTTGAGAAACCAAAGATCAGGATTTTTTTGAAAAATTGTCATGGATTATAGGTTACGGATTATCTATTTTATTTTCTTTGATTAATTTTGTAAAATCGATTTTTACTTTTTATTTTTTTCGTTTTTCGAAAGTAAATATATTTGAGAAAATCCCCTAGAAATGGTATAGGCATTGCTAATTAATCGTTTTCTTTTATTTGTGATTTTTCCTTTACAAAAACTTTAAACACTTTTATCTCTAAACTGCTTTTTGACGCAGGTTGGTTCTAAAATTTTCGAAAGTGTGGAACCGATTGTTACGAAATTTTAACCACTCATTCTGTACACCTTCAGCAACCAACTGAACTAGACTATTTGAAATGAGTAGTTTTGAATGTGTGAGTTTTTGTTTTAGATGTCCCAATTTTGGAATTTTGAAATATATTGTTAATTTAAAAAAAATGTATTTCAAGATTGCATTTGTTAGGCCTTACAAACCCGAAATAAATATCTTTATTCGTAACCCAATAAAAATTGGTAAAAACGCCCTTTTTTCGATCGCCCGAAGTGAAATCCTACCTTAAAATGAAACTTTTAAAATAAGTAACACATCGCCTAGCTGGGATGTGGACACGTGAATAATTCATGTCTTCCATGATGTTCCAGCTATATAATACCTTTCTAAGGATATTGAAGACGAAAACGAGAGAGGGAAAGTGAAAAAGAGGAAAGAGAGAAATAAACACAGAAAGACGGTCAGTATTCGAGAATTTGGAAAATCAACATATTCATTTTTCGATATGAATAACGACTCCCAACCCTTGTGAAAAACAAGTAAAGGATATTGTCACGTGCGAAGTGTGTTCGGAGAAGTATTTGTATAGAGCACATCACTCTGCATAATACGCCATGCCATAACTTTCACCCGCGAATCCTGCGAGTGGATGCGCTCACGGAGAGATTGAAACATTGCCAGAATCACTTTTTTCTTCCCCTTATCACTCCTTCCTCGCACCCTTTTTCTCTGGGCTTTATAATTTTTAGGATTGTGGTTATGGACTCCTAGACTCCCGAGAAACATTTCTGGATAGCTGTAAAGATTTGTAGACTTGAGAATTCTATCTCTTTTAACGATCAAATGGCCATAATGGACACGGATCACGTGAATATGACATGGCCTCGAATATTGTTGATGACAATCTTTTTTTCGATTACTTCTTCGTCCCAGAGACTCTTTATTCAATTTAATCGAATGACATTGAGTCTGAGAAACCTTCACTAATTTTGGACTTAAAAAACGACCAGTTTTCAATTTATTTTCAATTTTTAATGTATTCAGTTTATTTATTAAATTTATTTCAGTTTTTTATTCCTTTTCTTATGGGGTATTCGGGCTATTAGATTTGTACAAAGGATTTATTAATATACTTTCCAAGAGGGTTTTTTTATTGACAAATATCTCTAAGCCAAGTTTTTGAAGTTATTTGCAAAGTTCTTAAAATTACTCAAACAAAGTACACATGAAAAGTAAAGTTGCTGCTTTGCAAATCACGTGGCTCGATTCTTTTTATTTAAAAATGATTAACATTTCCATGAATTTTTTTTCAGCAAACCATTAAAATCAAAATTCAATTCAAATATCTAAATGAAAATAAACAAAACTGAATAAATAATTCAAATCCAATAATGCCAACAAACATCAAATTTGGGCAATTTAATTCAAATTAACATTCGAAAGAAACATACGAAGAAAGTTAGGCCCGTTTTTGAAAAAAAAAAGGATCAATATGGCAACCCAGCACAATTATAAAAAAATTAGTAAAATTTTCCCAATTCGATCGAATTCTCGTCAAGAACCCAGGTTCCATTTTATCCGAAGAAAAATGTTGTCTTTGTCTTTTAATCAGGAGTTTTGCCGAGTTTATCGTTTGAAAATGAACTATACGAGGATTCCAGGGAGCGACAGTTTCTTTTTACTCGCCGCCCGATCTTGTCGAATCAGAGGGTTGATCTCAATAGAGCTCTGACTCACCGGATTTTCTCTCCACCGGGGGTTCAACGAGACTCTCGCGCAGGATGTGTGAGGAACGGAAGAAGGCACATGGAAAGCTGGATGACCGAGCGTGAGCGAGACGCTGCTCGGAAAAGTTGCAGGAAGACACTCCGTGATGTCACCCAGCCACCCTCGTCTCTAGCCTCACTCCAGCATCAATATAAATATATACATACAGGGTGGGGAAAAAGTATGCAAACCACTAAAAGGTCCAAAGTATTTCATTATTTTAAAAAACCTTCGAGTCAAAAAACATTAGCCTTAAAACGTCAACCTTAAAACTATTTTTTTCATTGCTAACAAACATAAAAAAGAAAAAGCTTCTTTACAGGATAAAGATTTCTGTTAGGAAAACTATTCGATTTAAAAAAATCCAAGATATTTTTATATTTTTATATGTTTGTTAACAATAAGTTATCAAGTTTAAGTGTTTTGGGAGATTATATAACTTTATATTTTCATTTCAATCGTTTTCTGGAAAATCATTGATGGAAGCGTTTATAATTTTCAAAATAAGAAACATCGAGTCACGTGCTTTGCCAAACAGCAACTTTACTTTGCTTGTTAAATTAGTTTAAATAATTTTTCACGACTTTGCTGGTGAATAACGTTAAGTTTTCAGCGAAGAATCCAACAGCGACCTTCAATTTAATCTTCACTCTAATCTTCAAGTGGAAACCACTCTTTTTAACGTCGGCAATCAAAAAATGTAACATTAAAAAGTTTTTCAACGTTGCCCTTCAAGATGACATTTGACAAATGACTTGAGTACATACTTCAACGCAAAATTCTCAGTTCTTTCCATAGACGATGTAAAAATTAGATTTGAAACAGTTGCAAATGAAATTTGAAAAAAGTTATATTTGCAATGGCTTTGAAGATGAGGTTCAAGGACAAATTGAAGGTCACCATTGGATTCCTCGTTGAAAATTACCTGAGAGTTTGAATGATTTTTCAAAATAATAAACTTTAGAAATTTCTAGGGTTTTCCATGCTTTTTCCACACCCTGTATATACACTCTGTGCATAAGTATTCGATGGGGCGATAAATAACGTGGGAGAAGACGAGACGCACGCGTCGACGACCTCAACGCTCTCTCCCCTCGCACTTTTTCTCTTCACTCTTGTCCCCCGACTGGAAAAATTACCGCGCGTTCATTTTTCTCTCCGGTGATAAAAGCCCCGAGCTTATTCTTGAGAGAGCTTTTGGGATGCACTTAGAAAAAAAAGAAAAGAAAAAGGTAAACAATGGAAAAAAGAATAGAGATTGTTTTGGTGGGAGGAAGTAATACCAGATAGGGACTTTCGATCATTCGAATAGGAATGATAAAAACGTTCGGGTCACGTGACCGCACTTTGCGATCTGAAAACTCGTCAAGGTTAAAGTACTGGATAGAACGAAGGCGAAAAGTTCGACCCAAAGTTTGTTAAATTAGACATATGAGATTATGAAATGTTGATTTTTCACTTTGATAATTATTTAAGTTGAATTAGAAATATCAGGTTGCGAAATGTTAATTTTTTATTTTCAATAATAATTCAAGTTAAATTAAACGTATGAGGTCATGAAATGTTAATTTCTCACTTTGATAATAATTTAAGTTAAATTAGACATGCGAGATTATGAAATGATAATTCTTCACTTTCAATAATAATTGAAGTTAAATTAGACATATGAAGTTATGAAATGTTAATTTTTCACTTTCATAGTAATTAAAGTTCCATTAGATATATTAGATTATGAAATATTAATTTTCCACTTTCATAATAATTGAAATTAAATTCGAAATATTAGATCATAAAATGTTAACTTTCCACTTCGATAATAATTGAAGTTAAATTAGTCGATATCGGCATGATTTTGCCTGAGATTTTTATAATTGCTATACCTTTGCACCACCCATTCAACTAACTGAATTTTTTATGAGTTTGTATCTCAATAAATAAATGTTGCTACTGTATACGTTCATTAATAAAAATCGTTATTCCTTTATAAATTTTAGTTTCACCTTTTTTTTACCCGACAAGCAAATAATTAAAAAAAGTTTCGTAGTTATAAACTAAACCCTGCTATCTCTCAGAATCCAAATGAAGAAAATTCGATCTTTTTCTGCCTCAATTAAAAATGAAAAACAAGAAGAATAGACTTTTTCCTCGGCCAAAGTTCGTCGAAATTATGCGATGTTTTTTTCGTTTTCTTCGAGGAGATTCAACTAGGAAAACTTTTTCCTCGGGAATGAAATAATAAAAATAAAAAACTAGTCTCCTTTTTCATCGAAAACGATCGAGTAGATGGAGAGCCTATTATGAAGGGTAGTTCTTTCTTTCGTTACCTCCGAGAGTCAATAACGAATATACCAGAGGAAATATCAGATCGTAATGCTTTTGAGGTGAAGGGAAAGTATAAGCGCTGGAATTACGAGGTCTAGAGTAAATTCACTTTATCTGGCTAATTAATGGTTCCGGGCCAATAACCGAGTTCTCTCGGGGGAATTCTGCGGACGAACGCAGCCGCACTACGCCCCCGTAGAATCCTATACGCCGAGATTACCGGGAATAATTGTATAGCTGTATAAATCGGTATATAGGTATAAGCACTTGAACTCCTCGAGGTTTTCTCTCTCCCTCTCTCTCTCCTTCTCTGTCCTTTTCCTTCCCTCGTAGGGGATGTACAGCTGAGATTATATTTTCTCACTCCCCCTTTTCCCTTCGCCAGCAACTTACATTTATCCTCGCAAGTCTTGTCTCCAAACTTTGTAATGCCAGATTAAATCGTATGCAGGGCGAAGTAGGTTGGCATACGTGTATATAATAAATTTTAATTCTACATGGCCAGAGCGACGTATCACTCTCGAGAATAATGTCACTATAAACGACTGTCTCTATTTATTTAACAGTATCAGTATAATTATTCAGTGTATTTTTAGTATTCGGTTTATAAATAAAATGATTATTTACCCAGTTGAAAAAACTTTATTTAGTGTGAATATATATCAGTAAATAAATGGTAAACTACACTACGCACATAATTTAAAGGAACAGAAAAGAATTGCAGATTTTTCGGTGATTTTTGACGGACGGTATTTCGGTGAAATATCATC
This sequence comes from Ophioninae sp. B BG-2022a, assembly GCA_030522765.1. Lineage (NCBI taxonomy): Eukaryota > Metazoa > Arthropoda > Insecta > Hymenoptera > Ichneumonidae > Ophioninae sp. B BG-2022a. The sequence continues at coordinate 2,814 of JAPYZJ010001209.1, read as the reverse complement.
GTAGCGGAGTGACAAAAACAGCATTTTGGAGCTCCAAGATTCTAGTTTTCCGATCTTTTGGCCAACAATTTTTACCAGCCATGTTTTCAACGCAATCAAAGAAATAGCTCGGAAGAAAACTTGTCCAAATTTTTAGTCTTAGATTTCGATACTCCACGAACTCGGAAAAAAATTTCGGATTAAACCATTATATGAATCGGACAGCGTGTTTATTCAGCTTCAATTTCCTTTTTTTAGATTTTATCGACGACCATTTTTTGCGGAGATATCCGACACTAAATGAAAAAGGATCTTTTTCCTTCAATCGTCAATATCTCAGCAACCAATGATCGTACAGGAAATGGATGGGCAGTTTCGTAAACGGGAATAAATGTGCTATGAAATTCTATCAAAACATTTAAGAAAAAAAAATTTATTTCCACCCAAAATATCGAATTGAAAACAATTGAAAAAATCGACTGTTTCCTCGTTTTGGTAAATCGACCGCATTTTCACTAATATTGATGTGGAGGCTACGGCGCTTAGAGGTTTTCATACCTCAATCTACCCCCAATAGCCCTGTGAAACGGCAAATCGATCCATCGAGCGGTGTTCTCTTTTCCGATTGATCAAAGCTTACGAAAGAATGAACGGCGCAAGATTTTCATTTATAAAAATCTCGTAATCTTTATAAAAATGGAAAAATTAATTTTTCTTCACCTTTTTTCACAACTTTGTATCTGCTACTGGGGAGGTTGGAAAAAAAAACAAAATAACAAAAATTTTCCAAAATGGGATAAGCAGGAGCAGAGTTTAAGTTTCCTTTTTTTGCATCCTTTTGCGGTTTGGCTCGAAGCTTTCGTTCGGAGTCAGGGAGGATGGCGAAGAGACGAAAGAAGAAGGTACGACAGCTCCTAATCTCTTTGTTGAAAGCTTGAGGGATAACGAAGTCGGAGTGGCATCCTCGAAACAACTGGCGTGAAATTCATTCCTAATGAACGAGAGAGTTCCGAAACAATGGGTCCAACTGCATCACCAACAGTTCAGCAATGGAAAAGCGATTATTCTTGAAGAATTTTTACCCTCATCCACTTCCGCTCGGCATTATCCTCAGCTTTCTTCCCCTTAAGAATACGTAATATTATTGCCGGAAAGGACGAGTCATCGAGGCTTCTTTGGAGGGGATCTTGATTAAGCGCCAAAATTTTCGGTTCATTTAAAGGGGCGTTAATTTGAAAAGGGGCTTTCGTGACGACGCTTTCGTGTATCACTTAAATTTTCGCTCAAGAGGAATCAAGGAAGTCGACCGGAAGTAAAATATGCGTATGTTGTCGTCTCAAAACCCGGAGAGTGTACTGTGCTATTCGACCTTTCCAACCTCAGGAAAACCAACTTCTGTCCCCTCTTCAACCTCAGTTCGCAAATTTCGGTCGCCACCTTCTCGAACTTCCGCTTCTGCTTTGTTTACAATTTGACGAGGGCGCGCTTCGGAAACTTCATGAAAAGGGCTTAAGACTCCGAAATGCACGGTGAAGACGTGTGCCGAATTGACAAGTTTGCCGGAACGAAGCTTTCCTCGGATAGTCGAACAGTTAACTGATGACCTTAATTATGACAAGTAAAAACCACTATTTTGACGTGTTCCAAAAGTTGGATAAAATTCGCAATAATGGAAAATGGAAATGACATTTGAATTAAACTTTGCTTTCGATTTTCAAATTTTCGGTCCATCTTGAATGCCTTTGACTCCGTTTTAGCTATGGCGTACACTGTTTTTCACAGATACCGTATTAACCTCTAAACTGAAAGAATTTGTATGTTGAACTTTGGAAGAAACGATTCCATTTTGAAAGAGGAAGAATTGAATAATTTTAAAAGTTGAATTTTCATCGAATTTGTAGCCTATCAAAGAGATGACTAATTTCACGAAATAAATAATCACGGTAATAATAATAATAATAATAATTGAACGAGAAAGATCCACTGAAATTTTCGAAAAAGCCAAACTCTAAGAAAGTTCTAAAGTATTGGTCCACTTAATGAATTATTCTTATAATAATAATTATTATTTTATTTATAATTTTTCCATCGTTCTGGATATTGAAAAAATGTTTCACATTAAAAAAACAGTAAACCGAATTATACAAAAAAATGTTACATGATAATATAGATTAACGAGGTTTGTTAAAAAAAATATGATGTGTGACGTCTTGAGGGGACGTGGGCATATATGCGTTGGTATTCCTTATTTGAGCCTACGCCTAGCGCTATTGCGCTCGGGACGAGGGTAAAAAGGGGTAGTGCCGTGAGTGGGATGGAATTGAGGAATTCATACGATGCTTCGTTAATGAGGAATAATTCGACAGACTTGAACAAACTAAACTAAGGTTTATTACAAGCTATCGATTGAATTTGTTGTTTTGCAGATTACAATAAAGAAATTAATAAGAAGGCTTGGAGTACATGAATTGGAATAAAAGAAAATGATTTGTCGCTTACATTTGTCGGTTGTGTGTACGTGTGCGCTCGCTATGAATCGGATGACGCTCGCAAGAGTTCGGTTGTCCCTTAGATAAACAAGAGCCTTCGCTGGTGCCCTGATGCGCTCGCTGGTAGCGGAGTTGTATATATACGCACGAGATTTTGAGAGAGTTTGCATATGTAGATACGCGTTCATATTAGGATAGTTCGTACAATAATCGTGTTGACTTCGTGTATGAATCGATAACGGAATTAAATTAATAAGAGACTAAGAATTTGGATTCGATGGATGACGTTGAGAGACGTAGATATGATTGTTACGGATTGTGTCAGGAGACTTAGATCTGATCGCTA
>JAPYZJ010001208.1:0-29695 GCA_030522765.1 Ophioninae sp. B BG-2022a | reverse complement strand
TTTGGCGAAGGGTGATAACTGACGATCCGAGGTCTGATTGATTTTTTTCATGGTACTGATGTGTAGGTGGAGCGAGTTTGCGTGACGAACCCAAACGGACCCAAACAGATCGAAGCGAAGTGAAACGTCCAACAGGCTGAATCGTTTGGCTGATCGATCCCATTGAAACCCAAACGCTCTCTTCTCGATGGGACTCGCCAGTCACCAAATAACATTTGGTTTGTTTGGGTTTCTTTGGGTTTGCTTGAGTTTGTTTGTTTGGGTTTGATTGAATTTGTTTGTTTGAGTTTGTTTGGGTTTGCTTGGGTTTGTTTGTTTGGGTTTGTTTGGGTTCAGTCACCAACCAATAAAATAGGGAAAAACGTCTCGGGATAAAAAACAAACAACATTTGATTTAAAAAAAAATCGAAGTTTCATTCCGTCACAACTGTTACATGCCCATTACTTTACATCATCTCCCCGCGAATCATCACGAATTTCGTCATCACGAGACTAAGCATATACACAAGATGATTAATCGATAATTACTTCAATACAATAATAATAATAATAATAATAATAATAATAATAATAATAATAATAATAATAATATTACTTAATCAATGGTAGATTCTCTGTATGTACAGGATATCACATAATTAAAAAAAAAATTCGTCGAATTACATATTTTACAATGTATCTATACAACGCCGTACAATTTTCACTCTCTTTCATTCGCGCAGTCTTGTACTACATAACTTATCAATTTTACACATACGTACACATTTTTCGATTTTATGTTGTTCGTCAAGTTTTTATTTACAATTTTTTTTATGCCTCTCTCTCTCTCTCTGTTTTTCTTTCTTTCTCTCTTTTTCTCTCTCTTTTTCTCTCTCCACATCGCCATATTGGCAAAAATATTTCATATTTTGTTTGGGTTTGTTTGGGTTTGAAATACCAAATACTTTCGCACGAAAATAAATTCGTCTCCGATAGAACTTTGCTGAAGACAATGCGAGGCCTTGTCAAATGCGAGAAGCTGGCATAGATTGTTCAAAAAGTCCTATCGCGGCCTGCCTACATTAGTATGCAAATTTTTTTTCGATTTTTTAAAACACTTTTTTCGTGATATATATTTTTTATATATTTTTTTATTTTTCGTACGTGGATCTGTTTTTTTTTTGGATTTTGTTTTTTACGTAAGCAAATTTGAGGCACGGTCGTGACTAATCGTATAGGCGTTGACGTTTCTCTCTCTCTCTCTCTCTATCTTCGTCGCTAGGAAAATTACAGTGACGCTTTAACTCTGCAGGCTTGCGTCGATTCGTGACTAAATGTGAATTAAAGTTGGATCGCCGTTGTTGGATCTTTCGATTTTATGGTCGGAGCGAAATCTCGATTCTGGCTCGCCAGGTGTGATTAGAAGTTGTCAGATGAGGTTGGAAGTCATTGGATGCACCTGGGGGTCATCAGATGCAACTGGAAATCATGGGATGTTGGTTGAAGACCTCAAATGGAGTTGGAAGTTATCAGATGGAGTTGGAAGTTATCAGATGGAGTTGGAAGTCATCAGATGGAGTTGGGAGTCATCAGATGCAATTGGAAGTCATCAGATGCAACTTTGAGTCATCAGATGCAACTTTGAGTCATCAGATGCAACGTTGAGTCATTAGATGCCGTTGGAAGTCATCAGATGCAACTTTGAGTCATCAGATGCAGTTCGAAGTCATCAGATGCAGTTCGTAGTCATCAGATGCAACTAGAACTCGTAGGATATTGCTTGAAGACCTCAAATAGGCCTGCAAGTCATCAAGTGCAGTTGGAAGGCATCAGATGCAACTCTAAGTCATCAGATGCAACCGGAATTCATCAGACGTTGCTCCAAGACATAAAACCCAACTGCGAATCATCAGGAGCAGTTGGCAGTCGTAAAAAATCCAACTTTAAATCATCAAATGCAACTGGAAGTCAATGAGATCCGATTCGAAAGCATCAGATCCAACCTTTAGGTATCCGTTTCTAGGTTTCCATTTTCCACTGTTCTACAAAAGGACTTTCCACCAAGATTCCTCATCAGGATCAAGCCCAATTACCGACGGCTGATCCTGCTGCGTTCAGTAAGCGGTAGCTTGATGATGCATCAGTGGATTGAAGTGATGTCCAAGATGGTGGGGTGGTGGTGGTCCAGGTAAAGGGCTGTGTTGGGCCCCGACCGTTGGTGGTTGGCAAACGTACCATTCGGTGAGTTCCGGTGCTCTCGAGCTGGCGAAATGATGATGGTGGTGATGCAAATGGCTGTTGTTGGCATTACTGCTGGCGTTATTGTTGTTGTTGTTGGTGTTGTTCGTCGATTGGCTAGTGACTGACGACGCGCTCGGACTCGTTGCTACGACTGGAGGTGGTTGAGGCGACTCGGTGTGTCCGGTCACCGACAAACTTCCACCGCTGCTGCTGCTCTCTTCACCCTCGCTTTCGTAACCTCCACCTAGCTTTCCATCCCCTAGTGACATCCCGTGCACCTGGAAATCACAAAACGATCCAACGCGTTAAATCATATCGCAAATTCCACGTGCCTCGAGATTTCGAATTCTCGATTTATTCGTTACGTGAAAAGTCATTTATTCACTAGTTTTTAATTTTTGTTTTCTTTTCCGAAAATAGATGAATGTATGGAGAAATTAAAAAAAAGATTGAAATTCATTTTGAATGAACGTAAAAATGAAAATCTCAAATTTGAGAAAAACGATAAGGTGTTATATATTTTTTTTTAACTTTTTCTTTCGATCTTTTTATTTTTCATTTTTATTCATTTTTAGTTCCTATTTATTGTAAATACGATTTATTTTTTATTTATTTTTGTATTTTCGTACGAAAATTCAAACAAACCCATACAAAAATCTGAATAAAATTGAAAAAAAATTGAAGAAATTGCAAAAATTGAAAGTAAAAAGATTGAAAACACGTAACGCGTTAAATCAAATCCCTCCAATCAGACTTCGAACATCAGAGATTTAGGGTTTCCATTTTCCTAGCCTAGAACCACGATCCACGAATCCTGCAATCTTTTTTAACACTAGGATGAAAGAGTGACTTCCTAGGGACTTTTTGGTGATCGTAGTGGATAGTAATAGATCTTGGTGACTTTTTTGGCACTAGGATGGTATAGTGAGTTCCTAGGGACTTTTTGGTGATCTTAGTGAATAATAAAAGACCCTGGTAAGTTGTTTAGCACCAGGATGGAATAGGAACTTCCTAGGGACTTTTTGGTGATCGTACTAAATACACAAAGACCTTGGTAACTATTTTTTGATAGAATATTCATTTTAAAAGCACTTTTTGGTAATTCCATTACTATCAGCCCTTGGTGACTTTTTAGCGCTAGGATGAAATAGTGACTTCTTAGGGACTTTCTAGTAATTATCCTGGACGATCAATCGGTATCGAAACGTTTCCATAAAAATATGAACTTCTATAGACCTCTAAGCGAAATGGATTTGGAACGAAGCTGGAGAAGTATCTCACGTGTGTATAAGGAGTCTGAGATCTGAAGAGAAACGGTCCTTTCATAATTCAGTGGGCAAATCTCGGTGACTGGCTTCCGCGAATTTCGAAAAGAGATCGAGAGAGAAAAAGAAAGAGAGAGAGAGAGAAAGAGAGAAAGAGAGAAAGAGGGAGAGAGAGATGATGATAATGATACATTTTATTATGCCCCAATAAAAAATTTTCGGTCAATTGGGGGAAAGCAAAAATTATAACATAATAAAATATAAAAATTGAACAAAACAATAACTAAATAATAATCTAATAAAACATACAAAAAAGCATAATATGAACCAAAAAACGCAATATAAATGAAAAAACCCACTACAAACGAAAAAACGCAATATGAATAAAAAAATGCAATATAAACCAAATGAGAGAAAAATGATGATGATGATGATAATACATTTAATTATGTTCCAATAAAAAACCTTTCAGCCAATTAAGAAAAAACAAAAATTATAACAAAATAAAATATAAAAATTTAATAAAATAATAACTAAATCATCTAAAAAAAAATCATCAATAATAAATAACCATCTAAAAAAAATTTTTTCAACGCAATATAAACCAAAGAGAGACAGAGAGGCAGAAAGAGATAGAAATGGTAAAATAGCGTGTAGGAAAAAAGATGAGAAATTCAGGCTGAAACGTACGAGAACAGGGAGTCTCGCGAAGGCTCCTGAAGAGTTTTTCTCTCTGTCTCTTTTTTGCCCTCAGCCTCCGGCCAATCTTATCGTTCACGTATCTCCAGGAGTCGCGAATGCACACCAACAGTCCGTTTTCTACTTTCTCTCTCTCTCTCTATTTCTCTTTCCCTCCCCCCCCCCTCTTTTTTCGTTATATATCTTTGGGGCTGTTCCACGTACGATGAGGAACCCACATGTAATTTTCTATTAATATTCCAAGCTTGGTCGTGCGTAAACTCTTATTTCTTTCTTGGTAGTCGCGGAGTAGCAAACGGAATCTTCTCTCTCTCTCTCTCTCTCTCTCTCTCTCTCTCAATCTCTCTCTTTCTCTCTCTCTCTCTTTCTCTCACTCTTTCTCTCGGTCTAATCCTGCGGATCTATTTCTCTCCTTTCGTGAGATTCTTTCTACTCCTCAACTGCGATCGACTCTCTCTCTCTCTCTCTTTTTTTTTCTCTCTCTCTCTTTCTCTCTCGCGTGTTAATTCCCCGTGGAATTAAACTTCAGCCTTGTCATTATAGTTCAACTGGCACGCAATGCTATGCAACTTCAACATTCCAATCGTATCCACCTCCCCCCACTTCGGAGCTATTAATATTTCCACGTGCCTCGAGATTTCGAATTCTCGATTTATTCGTTGGGTGAAAAGTCATTTATTCAATATTTTTCAATTTTTTTTTCCGAGGATAGATTAATGTATAGAGAAATTTAAAAAAAATTGGAAATAATTTTAAATGAACATAAAAATGGAAATCTCAAATTTGAAAAAAAAAAGATAAGGGGTTATATATTTTTTAAAACTTTTTCTTTCGATCTTTTTATTTTTCATTTTTATTCATTTTTATTTCGTGTTTATTTTAAAAACGATTGATTTTTTATTTATTTTTGTATTTTTGTACGAAAATCCAAACAAACCCAAACAAAAAACTGAATTGAAAGTTGGAATAAAAAAAAAAGTTTTTTATTGAAAACTCGTAATGAATAAATTTTAAACGATATTTAAAAGTTAAAAAGAAAGAGAAAATAAAATGTTGAATTAATTAAAAATTTCTCGGTGACTTCTTATTCACGATTCTTGTTAATTTTTATTTGGAATTTATTTAGATTATGAAAATGAAGGAAATTTATTGAGACGTCGTATTAATTTCTGAAACAGGTATTAAAAAAAAAAAACAATTAGGGGTATCATTTACCTTCATGTGTTTGCGCAACGAGCTCGGATGCGTGTACGACTTGCCGCAGCCCGAGACCCGACAATTGTACGGCTTGTCGGAGGTGTGGACGTGACTGTGCTTCTTTCGATCGCTGCTGTTTGCGAATCTCCTCTCGCATCCCGAGTACTCGCATTTGAACGGTTTCTCGCCTGTAACACATCGAATTCAACCAATTAAGAAACTCGTTTATTTTCGTCAGCTTTATTTACTCACTAAAGAGAATTCAAGGTTTAAAAAAATATTACAAATTTAATATCGAAAAAAAAATCAATAAAAATATTTAATTCATAATTATCACCTGTTTTTTCCCAATTTAAATACAATTATTAAATTATCACATAATAATTGATTTACTATGTAATTAATTGTAATTTATTATGTAATTATTGAATTATTATTTTATTCCATTTTTAATTATGTTTCAATAATTCAATACTTATTTAATTTCATTAAAAATTATTGCTTAATAATTTACTTACAATATTATTCGATTTTTAATTATGATAAAATAATTAAATACCTAATTATTCATTCATTACTACTAAATATTAAATAACTAATCAATGATTAAATAAACAACGAAACCCATCAACTTATCCAAACCCAAACCAACAAAACAATTTTCCGTCTTAAAAAAACAACCATAAAAAAAATCCCCAAAAAGAGAATTGACTATTAAAATCCACCATAAAACCTCTATAAATCCCTCCTCCCTACATAAATACATTCAGCCCCTCCCCCTTTCTCTCATTCCTTAAAACACCTTCAAATTAAAATATTTCGACAAACTTTTTTTCTGCTATCGAAACGATTGAAACGTTGGCGTTGTTTGGTCTCTTCGAGGGTGTTATTTTTCAGGGAGGGAAAGATGTCGCGGCGAGAGGGCGAAAAGTGGCTGCCAACGAACGAACGATTTTCCTTTTTTTTTTCTCGCTTCTCGAAAAGGGAAAAAAAGAGAGGGGAGGGGTAGGGGGTGGTTCTTTTTTTGTCGGGGGTTGGAAAAGATATCGAGAGATAAGGTCTCGTGCACACGAATGGCTGGAACGAAGGGTTGCAAGGCGTGGCGAAGAAGGGTCGGGGTGAGGGGGTGGGGGACGTTTGGGGGATGGGGGGTTGAAAACGACGCGACGTCCTGGCTGCTGCTTTGGGACCGGTGGCGTGACTTTATTTATATCAACCGGAAGTTGACTGGAATATATTTCACCGGTGCACACCAGCGCCCCCTTCCTTTCCTTCGGCCTTCACATCCCTTCCACTTTTTCGCTTTTTCACTTTTCTTCCCTCGGGAGAAAAATCCGGAGGCTTTTCTCGCGAAGTCTTCGCGCGCTCTGAGAACCGGAAACGCAAACTTGCCGATTTTCTCTCTCTTTTTCTCTCTCTCTCGCTCTCTTGATCTTTTTTTATTTTTTATGCGAAAAATGGCGACCGTCTTCCGCTCGAATACGAGGGGAGAAAGATAACTCCCCGAATTTCTTTCGCCTCGCGGGAATCCAAAAATTAAGGAACTTCTTTTGGTGAAAAAGTAAAATTTGAAAAATTAAATTTTTATTTTGTTTTTTGTTTTTAAATGAGGAAGAGAGAAACGAAACCCAAACAAAATTTTGGATTTTATTTTTTATTTTTTAATGAGGAAGAGAGATATAAAACTCAAACAAAGTTTTGTATTTTATTTTTTACTTTTAAACGAGGAAGAGAAAAACAAAATCCAAACAAAATTTTTATCTTTAAACAAGGAAGAGAAAAACAAAACCTGAACAAAATTGTTTATTTTTTCAAATTTTTAAACGAGAAAGAGAGAAACAAAACGCTAACAAATTTTTTTATTCTTTTTTTTATTTTTAAACGAGAAAGAGAGAAACAAAACCCAAACAAATTTTTTATTTTATTTTTATTTTTAAAGGAGAAAGAGAAAGACAAAACCCAAACAAATTTTTTTTATTCTTATTTTTATTTTTAAACGAGAAAGAGAGAAACAAAACCCAAACAAATTTTTTTATTTAATTTTGTTATTTTCGAACGTGGGAGAGAAACGAAAAAAAATTAATTATTTAAAAAACATGGAAGAAGCGATATCTTCGAGGCTTCCTCGGAGATATTCAAATGCGGGTGTCAACGCTCGTTTATCGACTAATTCGTTTTTTTTTTTACAAGGCTTACGTATATCGGGAGTAGGATCCACGAGTACGCGACGGCTGCACCAATTTTTGCATTTACGATGCGCCACGCGTACACGCGACAACCGACGAACGTTTTTTTTTTCTCTTTGTAAAGAGTATTCCCGAAATTCGTGTCAGCTGATTACTTCGTTGCGCGTGCTCGTCGAACTGTACGCAATTGCCTTTTTTCTAAAACATTTTTTTCAGCTCCAAAAATTAATTTGTTTTTTTTTACGAAAAGAAGATTTTTGAGAGAATCTAAAAATCGAGCGATTTATGGCGATTTTTGTAGCTCATTTGTTCCACATATTTATTACTATTTTTTTTTTATTGGTTCATTTTATATATTATATATTTGTATGATTATTTTTTAAAATTCTATTTCTTAACTCGATTCTTCGTATTATTTATCTATCTCGTTTTTTATAATATCTTTATTTATTTTTTTAAATAATATTACACTGTATTAGTATTGGCTTTATAATGATTATTTTTCAAATTCATTATTATTATCGAATCAATTTTATAAAATCTCTATTTTTCATTGCACTCTCGTAATTTTCAGAATTTCAAAAATAACGTCCATTCAATTAAACCAATAACAAATTCCTCGTTATTGAATATTTCTCAACCAAAAAAAAAAAACAAAAAACACGTACACCAATTATTTACAAAACCCTAACTTCATCGTCCCCATACTCAGATACCCATAGTTCCAAAAAAATTTTGAAAATCGCGCTTCTAGGGTGCAAATTAATAATTGGAGTATAAAGATTCGGGTCGGGGCGGGGGGAGGGGGGTGATGAATTATGCGTATGGTGACAAGTACAACGAACGAATTTTATCGTGTCTTTTTTATCCCCCCCCCCCTCCCCCCACGTTCATTGTACTCGTCCGCAGAAGGGGGACGAGGAAATAAAAAAAAAAAGAGGAAAGGAAGCGAATAAGAGTTCCTTCCCAAACGAGACGATTAATAACGTTTTTCGAATCTGTCCCCGACGCGGGAACGTGGACGCGTATAGACACGGGGAGAAACGGTAGCGCGTAAGGCAAAATAAATAGCGGATAAATAAAGTATTTTTCTTCGGTGTTTGTGTGTTTGTGTGTTTGTGTGTGTGTGCGGGTTCATTTTCGATCGGAGCGAGGTTCCATTCAATCCGCGTGTGCAGCCCTTGAGTCTGCAGATGGCAACAATATGCCATGAAATATTGCCCCAAACGACGAGCTCTCGACTATTCTTTACGTCGCACACACCTAACCACGCATTATCTAGTGAACGTGTGGGTTTTTGTTTTTTTCGTTTTTCTTGTTTTTTTTTTGGCTTTTTTTTCGTGCACGTATGGTATGGGCCAAAGATTCCGAGACCCGTGTGATTACGGAGGGAATTTTGAAGATTGGCTACTTTGGGGACCGTCCTTGAAATCAAAGTCCCCAAAATAACTCCGTATGTGTTCGTTTATGAGTGATTTTAATCCAAACAAACCCAAACTACTTCAAAATTGCTCCGTATGTATTCGTCTATTATTGACATTTTTTTAGATTAAATTAATCGTTGCTGAATTATTTTTATGTAGATTTTTTCATAAATTGGTATGATAAAGGACAATTATATTTTCTTATCGTCTTCTATCGTATATATTCTATTTTTTTAATTTGATATTTATTTTTTATATTGTATATTACGTTATATTTATTTATTTATTTATTTTCATTGACAGTTTTATCGGAGTGAAATACAAAAAAAAAACAATTAAAAAATCAAATTTATGTCCCTGTTTTTTTCCCATCCTTTTTAGGAATTTTTTAAAAACATTTTCGTACGTGATACGAGAGTAAATATGTTCGATATATTTTTACCCAACATATATATATAACATCACAAAAAAATAAACGAAAAAAAAAAATCATCATGAAAAAAGTGTGTACACTTGTACCTACATAGATAGAGAAAGTCAGAGTTAAGCCTTCCTCACAGTCAGAATTTATCAATTCGAAATTATATACTTCCACGTTGAGTCAATCTCTCCCCCCCCCCCTCCCGCCCTCCTTTCTACCCTCGCCCTCTGCAACGCATCCGAGAAAACCAAAATCGAAAATGACTTGAAGAATCGGCGGGATCGTCCAACTGACATACACCAATATATATATATAATTATTATTAAAGGCTGTTCAAAAGAGTGCGAGGGAGGGAGAGGGGGGGCGAATCTCTCCGGCGGCGACGATATAGCATATTTTCGAGTCAGTGTATTCGTGTTATGACTTTCAGAATGGGGAGGCCCCACAATGGTCCAGATCCCGAGACGGGATAAAATAGTTATTATAATCGTTTCTGCCTTCTCCCCCCCCTCCCCGACTCTTTTCTCTCGCTCGCTCTCATGTTCTTACCGAATCGTTTTTTTTTTCACGAGCGACGAGGATCGGGATTCGGATTGGCGGGACGGTACAAACCCATCCCTGAATTTATATAATATTGGTGTGTAAGTATTTATATATATATATATATATATGGGTATGTGTATAATTGTTGTTATTATTATTTCTTTTTTTCATAGATATATTTATTGCCCTACGACGAGACACGATAGGGCACAAATGACGGGATTAGAAAAGTGTAGATTGCTATCGGACTCTTTTTTATTCACCCTCTCTCTCTCTCTCTCTCTCTCTCTCTCTGTCTCGAAATAAGAAAACGGTAACGATCGCAGGAAGATCAAGAGGACCATTGTGTGCCCCTCCATTTTTTTCCTTCCCCCCTACTCGAAAAGTTCGTTCGCTTTGGTGACTTCCGTCCCGAGAAGGCAAATTCTCGAATTTCTGCTATCCCCCACCACGAGACCCGCGGAGTGGGGGAAGAGCCTAGAGTGGGGGTACGAGAATTTCACATTGCGCTAAAAAAAAAACAAAAAATACAGGCTACTCCGGAAGAGCTACAGAAGTCGAATAGACCAGGTTGCGTGCTTTTTTTTTCGTTCCTCTCGATTTTTTAGAGGCCCTCCACGAAAAACCCGCGCAAAGTCAAGACCATAATTTTTCACGTATATTGCGCGCAATAAACGAGACCTAGAGAGAGAGACACACAGATTGAAGGCTTTTGTGAAACGTTGGAAAACGAGATTCTAGTTCGAGAGAAAATGGCTTGGGGATGCGACGGTCAATATCCGAGGACCCTTGGTAAACTCCTCTCTCTCTCTCTCTTTCTCTCTCTCTTTGGCCTGTGGAATCTCGGGCAAAGCTTCATTGACGGAGAGATTTTTGGAAAAGCGTCGAGTGATATATGAGCGCATCACCAGAAAAGCCAGAAAAGAGGGGGGGGGGGAGAATGGGCATTGTCCGGATGGGCCTTATGGGCCAGACAGTCAGTCGAATAGACTGCTCGTTGCAGCCTTGGCCCACGAAGAATAATGGATGATTTTTCACGTCCATTGTATTGACGGTTCGAAACCAACCCCCCCCCCTCCCCTCCCCTTCCTCCGCCCTCCAAACTTTCTCTGTCTCTTTCCTGACCACCCCATCGTAGACCCACGAAAAAAGAGAGAAAAAGAGAAAGAGAGGGGATTGTTTATTTCGGTCCCAAAAATGAGAGAGAGAGAGATGGTCGAAAATCTCCCAATAGCTATCGCTACCACCGAACCATTCTCAACGAGTTCTCGAGTGGATAATTTTCTTCGTATACTTTCGATATTAGAGGGAGAGAGAGAGAGAGCACAGTCATGACTTTTTCGAAGGAGGGCCCGAGGATCGATTGATTGATCGAGCTTGCCAATTGAAAGGAGTCTTCGAATGTATCACGTGTTGAGGATACTCGTCCTATAGTCCTAGTGTTTTTTTTTAATTTTTGTACGTTTATGATGATGAGAAAAAGAAGAATCGTATTAGTACGTTGTTTAATTTTTTTCATTTATTTAGTTGTTATTATTATTGTTGTTGTTGTTATTTATATTATTAAAAATTCATCAAATTTATATGAATTTCTAGTGCTCATGGACTTTGGTCTGAACTTTGAGGCAGGAATAATTATATAATTATTAATTATCATTCTTTTTAATTATTAACGTCGATATTGCGATACTATGTTCACTTCTTTGTATTGTTTATATTATGATAATTTAAAAAAATTTTAAATCATAAGGAAGATGGATAGATAATGAGAGAACAATATCGCTGGTGAAAGGTATTTAAATTAAGATAAAACTAAAGAATATAAAACTGAGAATAAAAAATAAATTAAGAACGAGAAAGAAACTGAAAATAAAAATAATACACAAGAGCAAACTAGAAATAAAAAAGTTAGGTAACGTAGAAGTAAAGAAAGTAATACTGAGAATGAAAAAAAAAATGGAAAAATTAAATAAATAAAAATTAGAACTAAAAATGCAAGACAAAAAATAGAAAAATAAAAAAATAAAAAATGGAACTAAAAATGCAAGACAGAAAATAGAAAAATAAAAAAATAAAAAATAAGAACTAAAAATGCAAGACAAAAAATAGAAAAATAAAAATTACAACTAAAAATGGAAGGCAAAAAAATTGAAAAATAAAAAAAATATAAATATAAATAAAGAGGGGTGATCGGTACTCCGGATAACCGCGAGAGTCCTCGTTCAGTAGAAGTGTGGCTTGGGATAGAGGGAGTAGAGAAGAGAGATCGGAAAGATCGATACCGATCGCGCGTCCCGAGCGAGATCGACAGCGACGACGCACAAAACTCTCTTTCTCTTTCTGATCCGTCGATCCTCCGGCACTCCTCCCGTCGTCGTACGATCGTCCGTGATTCGTGCGAGATATTGGATTTAGATTTGGAATTTGCGCGTTCGGATACCGATCGGCCATTTGTGACTTTGCCACGATTTCTTTGGCAGGGGCGCACGATCCACCGCTTTTTCTTTTTTTCTTTTTTTTTTATTTTGGTTTTTTATTTTTTTTTTTTCATATTTCAAGTTACGATACGAGGCGATCGTAATCTCTCTCGCGGGCTGTTCCCTCGAGAGAGCCTTTATTCTCTCGTTGCGTGTACCCGGCACACGTCCTTCGTCCATTTGTAATCGTTTGTCATATTCGGCACAAGGACGGACAAACGATCTTTCATAGAGATCCTCGAAAGACGCTTCCAATTTATTTTCGCTCAATCCTGACTATCGGTATATTGATTTTTCGAAGACGATCTTTCAGACGAAAAACAATGAAAAAAAGAATTTTTTAACTATAGTTTATTATCATTTTAATCATAGTACTATTTTATTTATTTAATTAAAGTACTATTAATTATAGTACTGTTTTATCTATTTAATTAGTACTATTTTATTTATTTATTCATTACCATCTCATTTTTTATTTATCATTTAATTACCACTTTATTTATTTATTTACCGTTTTATTACGATTTAATTTTTTTATTTAATATTTTATTACCATTTTATTTTTTTATTTACCATTTTAATACCATTTTATTGTTTTATTCGTTATAATGATTAATTTATTTGTTATTATTATAGTTTATTATCGATGAATTATTCCTCAATTTTTAATTTCAATTTTTTCAATTCTTTATTGCGATTTATTAATCGTGATTAATATAGGTAAATGATAATTAACCATCATAATTAGCAATATTATTATTCTCGTCTTTTTCCATATAAACACACATTTTTATTTCTTAAATTAAAAAGACATGTATTAATTAAAAAAAATTATTGTTGATGTTGAATTATTATTTTTTTACTTTTTATATTTTTTTAATTTATTTTTAGTTTTCCCGTTAGGATTTATTAGTTCATTAATCATAACGATTTTTGCAATTAAACAAAGTCATACAAAATTAATTGTTTACGAGTTTTGATTTACAGTAAAATTGTTGCAAAAAAAATGAATTGGGTGAGTTGCGACGATTTTTGTGAATTCTAACAAATGATCGACTCTGGGATCTTGGTAGATTTTTAAATGCAAGGAGTTTGCATCGATCGAAAAGTGAGTTGGGTGACAGTGACCCCTCGGCGTATGGAAGAGGAGATCTGTGATCTTGAAAATTGAATATCTTCTCGATCAGGTTCAGCCAGCGTGTGCACATTCTGGTATAACAATTCCTACCGGTCTGACCAAAAAAGTAAGTATATATATGTATATACCTGTCACGCGACGTGCGCGGAGTTATCCGGATGATTTTCTCATTCTCGATCGATCTTTCACACGTTATTACGTATACACGTACACGCATACAAATGACACTTGATCTTAAGATTGTATCTTGACGAAGATCGAGTCCCTTCGAAATGACGAAGGGCTGCCCTCCCCTTCGCCCTTTTGGTATCCTAAATATACCGGATATTCCAAAAAGGTGGCACGTGTGTCAAACTCGATGTCATTCAATTTGATGGGCCCGTTGTTTCTTTTGGCTCATTTGGGGTTGTCTGTTATTTTTTGGGTTCTTTTTGGTTGACTTTTAGTTGGTTTGTTTGGGTTCGGTTGACTTTGGGTTGAGACTTTTTGGGCTTTTTTGTTTGGGTTTGGGTTTGGGTTTGGATGGCTTTTGGTTTGTACGTTTTGGACTTGATTGTTTTTGTTTGGGTTTGGATTGGCTTGTTTTGAATTTGTTTGGGTTTGGATTGGCTTGTTTTGGATTTGTTTGGGTTTTATTGGCTTTTGGTTGGGTTTGTTTGGGTTTGGATTGGCTTGTTTTGGATTTGTTTGGGTTTGGATTGGCTTGTTTTGGATTTGTTTGGGTTTGAACTGGCTTGTTTTGGATTTGTTTGGGTTTGGATTGGCTTGTTTTGGATTTGTTTGGGTTTCATTGGCTTTTGGGTTAGGTTTCTTTGGATTTGGATTATTTCGGGTTTGTTTGAATTTGGATTAGTTCGTTTAGGATTTGTTTGGGTTTGTTTGGATTTGGATTAGTTCGTTTAGGATTTGTTTTGGGTTTGTTTGGCTTTTGGTTGGGTTTGTTTGGGTTAGCGTTTGCGCGTTTTGGATTTGTTTCGGTTTGGTTGGCTTTTCGTTGGTTAGTTTTGGGTTTCGTTATTTTTGTTTAGGTTTGGTTGGCTTTCATTCGGCTCGTTTTTGGCTCGTTTGGGTTTGTTTGGGTTTGCTGGCTTTGGGTTCGTTTGTTTTTTATTTTTTCTCTATCGTTCGGATTTGTTTGGCTATAATTTGGTTCGTACTAGACTCGTTTGTTTTTGTTTAGGTTTGCTAGCTTTGGGTTCCTTCTTTTTGGGTTTCTTTGTTATTCTTTGGGTTCGTTCGAGGTTCATCGACTTTGTTCCGACTTCTTCGTGTTTTATCTGGAATCTTTTGACTTTGTTCGACTTTCTCTGGATTTGTTTGGGTTTGTTTCAGTTTGCTCAGTTTGTTTGGGTCAACTATACATCTCCCCGATGATCGTCCACCCCTAAAATAGATCCTGTTCCCTTCATTCTTGGCTGGGAAGCTCGAGTCTGATGGCAGCCATTTTGTATAACGCAAAAGTACGCAGTCACGAGAGAAAAAAAAAGGGACGGTCGAGAGTCCAACAATGGGGAGGGTTGGGAGTTGGCTTCGGTAATCAAAACAACGTCGAAGCCTTCGTCGTTCATCCTCCGGATGATCCACGTCCAGGTTTCTTCCCTTCGAGAGTCGCGGTTTACACGGATGACTTCGAAAACAAACTTGAAAAGTGAGGCCTCGCCCTTCGATACTCCAAGGGCGCTTCCGATGATCCGGAATGGTAGAGAGGAAAAAAAAACAAATAAAAAAAAGAAGAAAAAGGAAATCTCGTGAAAAAGAACCGCAAATCCGCGCGGGTAAGCCTAACTAGCGGTTGATGCGCCGATCATTCCGCCATGTTGGCCACGAAAAGGGAGAAAGGGAACGAGTCCTGGCAGATGTTTCGACGTTTCTCCCCCCCCCTCCATCCTCGCCCTTGCCCTTCCACTAGACTAGCAACTTTCGTCCCTTCGCGACTTACCAGACACTGTTGGTCCGTTTGCGACTGAATCCGTTGTGACCATCAAACGAATGGGCGCAGAACCTTCGAAGTACCAGCGAAGGGTACCCAAACCCAAACAAACGAGATTGGGGTGGGGGATAGTCGAGGTTGGAGTGGAGGGAAAACGAGGTTAGCGTTCGAATGATTCGATTTCATCGGGACATCCATTTTTCATTGATACAATTGTCAGTGACAACTGGACCGTTCCGTTTTGATGGAATCGACTGGAGGGCACTTCCGGTTCTGGCTTAGCAATATGGACACCAAAATGGAACCCAAACGTAAACCCAAACAAATTCTAGCTAACTCAAACAAGGCCCAGTAAACCCAAACATATCCCAGCAATCCCAAACAAATGTCAGCAAATCCAAAGAAATCCCAGCAAACCCAGAGAAATCCGTGCAAACCCAAACAAGTCCCAGCAAACCCAAATAAGGCCCAGCAAACTCAAACAAACTCCGGGAAATCCGAAGAAATCCCAGCAAACGCAAATAAAAACCCAAACCAACCCAAACCAACCCAAACAAGGCCCAGCAAGCCCAAACACACCCCAGGAAATCGAAAGAATTCCCAGCAAACCCAAATAAAAGTCCAGCAAACCCAAATAAAAGTCCAGCAAACCCAAATAAAATTCCAGCAAACCCAAACACATCCCAGGAAATCCAAAGATATCCCAAAAAAACCCAAAAAAATCTTATCAAACTCAAACAAAATTCCAGCAAATCCAAATAAATCCGAGAAAACCCAAACAAATACCAGCAAAGCCAAGCAAATCCCAGCAAGCCTAAAGACACCCCAGGAAATCCAAAGAAATCCCAGCACACCCAAATAAAATTCCAGTAAACCCAAACACACCCCAGGAAATCCAAAGAAATCCCAGCAAAGCCAAATAAAATACCAGCAAACCCAAACACATCCCGGAAAATCCAAAGATATCCCAAAAAAAAACCCAAACAAATCTTAGCAAACCCAAAAAAAATTCCAGCAAATCCAAATAAATCCGAGCAAATCCAAACAAATACCAGCAAACCCAAGGAAACCCAAACAAACCCAAATAACTCTTAGCAAACCCAAACAAACTTAAAAAAGTGTATCAACCCTAAACAATGCCACCGTCCTCATCATCATTATCACCCAAAAAAGTCACTCAACGATCCTTCTTTCCCTGAAGGACTTCCTCATCAAGCTTCTTGAAGGCTTTCCCCGAAAGTTAACGATACTTTTCCTGCGTCCCTGAAGTCAACCACGCTGAGGATCAAATTAAAGCTAACCCAAACAAGGCCCGAAAAGTCGAGGAAAAAAATACGGTAGCGAGTGTTTGCACGTAGGGGCAGTTTGGAAACGTGGGCCCCTCCGGTCATACGAGATACTCTCTCGTTTTGCCTCGGCTACCGTTGCGCGACGAAAACACTCGAAAACAACGGAATTTCTATCCTTCCTCTTAACCCCCTCCCCCCCCGCCACTCCTAGCCCTTTTTCGTCGTCTCTCACGTCAGGCGTGTGTTTTATACGCGTAGTTTTATTTTCTTTCCTTCTTCTTTTCTTTTTGTTAACAAAACCATGATAGCCCCCGAGGAAGCTCGTGTTAGCTCGTGTTATTCTCGTTCTCGGACAACGAGAGGGAGATCGAGACGAGAGATTTTTGCTCTCCCTGAAACAGCTCGGTTGCCGCTCATAATAAAAGATATAAGGGGCGCCAGAGAGAAAAGTACCGGCCGAGGGGAAAAGAGGAGCAGGGGGGAGGGAGAGGATAAGGAAGGACGCGATCTGAAGATTCGGATAGCCGACTCGTCTAGAGTTACCAGGTTGGGATTCCTATCGTCGCTCTTCCTGACGACGGCTCGGATACTTCGCGTCATCATCAGCCTCTCTCTACATTATTTTTTTTTCATTTTTTCTTCGGCCAAGTGGGGGCTTTGTTTGGGTTTGTTTGGGTTTGGGTTCGTCTGAGTTTGGGTTTGGGTTTGTTTGCGTTTGGGTTCATTTGGGTTTGTTTGGCTTTATTTGTGTTTGTATTCGGGGTAGTTTGTGTTTGGGTTTGGATTTGTTTGTATTTGTGTTTGGGTTTGTTTGTATTCGGGTTTTTTGTGTTTGGGTTTGTTTGGGTTTGGATTTGTTTGTATTTGTGTTTGGGTTTGTTTGTATTCGGGTTTTTTGTGTTTGGGTTTGGATTTGTTTGTGTTTGGGTTTGGATTTGTTTGTATTTGTGTTTGGGTTTGTTTGTGTTCGGGTTCGTCTGAGTTTGGGTTTGGGTTTGTTTGCGTTTGGGTTCATTTGGGTTTGTTTGGCTTTATTTGTGTTTGGGTTCGTTTGTGTTTGTTTGGCTTTGTTCGTTTGGGTTCGTTTGTGTTTGTTTGGCTTTGTTTGTGTTTGGGTTCGTTTGTGTTTGTTTAGCTTTGCTTGTGTTTGGGTTTGTTTGTGTTTGTGTTCGTTTGTGTTTGGGTTTGTTTGGGTAAATAATTTCTTATTATTGACAGAATTGGCCATTAATCTTTTCTTTTCTTCACAGGGGAAAAGTGTTATTTTTTCGTCTCAGAAACGAAAAAAAAACTATTTAGTAAGTGACGAAATCACAATTTTCCCTAGAAAATCGAATAAAAAGTAGAATTACCATAAATGCCATAAATGTTGGTGCCAAAATTGCATTTATCATTCGCGAGAGGTGCGATCACTTTTTCCAGGGCTAAAGGGGAAAAAGGGCCCTTTTTTTCCTGCTCGGCCCTTTACTCACGTGGCATAGTTATATAGTTGTCACGCCGAGCGATACGAAGGTGGAGGCCGCGCGACGACAAGTCACAAACATCGAGAGAGAGAGAGAGAGAGAGAGAGAGAGAGAGAGAGAAAGTGAGTGAGCAGCGGGGGGGGCTGGGGGGTGGTTGCGAGCTCTGAAGCCCCTTTACGTTTGCATATCGCTGGGTCGCGAGCGCGCGAGTAACGTTTAATCTTGGCACCGATCTTGAACGTAATTGAATATCTCTCACCGCCTTACACGGGGACCAGAAGCGGAAAAAGAAGCTCCGAGGGACAAAAAAAAGTGACCGGGCATATTCGTCCACTGAACCGCAAAGGAGAAAGAAAATTAACGAGACTAATTAATGCGGTCGATGGGATTAATTGATGAACTACGAGTAATGGCCGAAACGATCTAAATGGAAACGATAAAAAAAATTGCCAAATGTGATAAGATTTATTATTTTGTTTGTTGAATTTATCAATTGATCAATTTTTAATATTCTTATTTTTTGTTTTTATTAATCAATTGATTGATTATTATTACTTTTATTATTTTCATTAATTGATCAATTTATCAATCATTATCATTACTATTTTTCCTTTTATTATTTATTTCAATTAATCAACGAATCAATTTTTATAAAAGCAATTATTATTACTATTCCTATTTTTATTATTTTTATTACTCCATTAATTCATCAATTTTTATTATTACTGGAAACTTTCATTTATTTATACTTTTTCACGTGCTATATCCACGAAATATATTTTCAAAAATTATCTAATAATTATATAAGAAAATTTTTTTTTTTCATTTATAATTATTATATATACTTTTTAATATTTTATGTATATTTCATATATAGTAAATCCACTAATTCCTTTCTCCTTTTATTAATTTTGTTTATTTAATTTTGTTGATTATACGATTTTATCGTTCACCCCTTAACGAATTACCCATTTATTAATTCAAATACGATTCAACGTGACGTTTTTTTTCTCTCAACGATTATCCGAACGCACAATTAATATCGAAATATACGAAGAAAAAAAAATTTATAAAGAAAGAGAAACGTGACGAGAAACACTAGTAGAATCGTATTTATAGCGCGATGAAGCATCTCGGTCGACCGATTTATCCCGATTGTTCGAATCATCCCCGTGACCGTTTTTCCACCCTTGCCGGGAGTCAAAAGACGGAAGTGTATATCTTCCCTTTTTTTTCGTTTTTTTTTTAAGCTTTAATACGGTTTGCGCGCTTGAACGTCGAGTGGCTGAAGGTAAACGAGCCGCAGTGACGTGGCGTAAATAGCCATTGAATTCGTGAATACCGTGGAATTCCCATGACACGCGGATCGATATATATATACATATATACAGGGTGTCCCAGAACTCAACGTTAAGCCGAAACGGGGTGACAGGATTGATTGTAACCATCATGAGAAAAATTAAAAAAAAAATCTATTCCATGCAGTTCGAAAATTATGGGCATTTTAAAAAAACCTAGAAATTTGGTCGAACTGTAACCATTTTTCGGTTATTGTTAATTTTTATTATTTTTGTTCATTTGAACTTTGGAATCGTAACCCTAAATAACATTTTTAGAACCACAGTCAAAAATAATGACACAATTACCCCAAGTTTTCTAGAATTAAGACATTTTGTTAAACTATGAATTTTTAATTTTCAAAATTTTGACTGTGGTTCTAGAAATTTATTTAGAGTTACGGTTCCAAAGTTTAAATGAACAAAAATTGTAAAAATTAACCACAATAACCGAAAAATGGTTACAGTTTGACCAAATTTCTAGGTTTTTTTTTTAATGCCCAGAATTTTCAAAATGCATGGGATAGATTTTTTTTCTGATTTTTTTCATGATGGTTACAATCAATCCTGTCATTCCGTTTCGGCTTGACGTTGAGTTCTGGGACACCCTGTATATATATGAACGAATATTTGTATTTATGTATGTATGTGTATATATATATATATATTTAGTCCGTGTACTTTGGGCACGAGTAATCCTGCATCCGTAGAGAAGGAGGGATAAATAAGGGAGGGGCGAAAGAGATTTTAACGCAGAAAAGTTTCGAGGGTTTTCGCCCTCTTGAGGGCGCGCTAAAGGGAGAGAAAAGGAAGAGGTTTTGCGAGGCGGTGGTTATTGCGACCCTTGAACTTTGTTGGCGAACTTAGGGACTCCCTTCACGAGGGGAGACTTTTCACCCCCCCTTTTGAATCTTCTTCTTTGTACTCTCTCTGTATCTCTTTTTTTAAAATATTTTTTAAAAATTATTTTATTGTTTTTTTGTTGTTTTTTCTTTTTTGGTAATTTTTTGTTAGATTATTACTTAGTTATTATTATTATTTTTTTTATATTTTATTTTGTTTGGGTTTGTTTTTCTTTCCGTTGTTCAATGTGTATTCATTGATTTTTTTTTTCGAATGGAAAAAATGGAGTGATGAAAATATGAAACAAATCGAGTTAATAAAAAATAGGAATATGTGGAAAACAGTTTGTGAATTATTGAATATAATTTTTGTTACTGATTATATGAATAATGGGTGTGCTAATTAATAAGCGTAAACATCAATACTAAATTGATAAGATACAATTGTTATTGCGTAATTGAATAAATACGCGTGATAAATGAATTATTTTCAAATTGATAAATAAATAAATATCCATGGTCAATTAATTAACAATGAGATCTTTCTGTTTATCAAATAGATAAAGAAATAAATAAATAGTCAATAAATAGAACGTCAATGACAATGAATTGTAGAATTAATTAATAAGTAATTAAATTGGTAAAATAATAACTAGAATAAAAAAATAATAATTTAATAAATGAAAAAATCCTAAAAAAATCATTTTTGAATAAACAAATAAATATGCACGTATTTGAGTGCTCCCACGGAAGGACCTTTTTGCTTACACGAAATACAATTCGTTCCGGATGCATTTGAGATTGAGAAGCTGTGCAAGAGAGAATGCTAATCCCGGTTTTCCTATGCGGCACGCCCGAGGGCTCTCACTCTCAATTCCTTTTTTCCATCCACTTTTCAAAGAAAACATACTCGTTTTTGAAAACTCGCGTGGATCTCACGGCCGAGGGAGTTTCCCCAATTGGCTGAGGAGACACGATGGAGGAAGAGAGACCGAGACCGAGGATCACAATCGACAATGGGTCTCTAACAAGCACACCAGAAGATCACGGCTCTTCAGGATTTTCGTTGGCGTTTAGCAACACCGGACAACAATACCGCGATGAATTCTTTCCGGCGCGCGCTCACTCACCCAACCTGCAGTTCTTTTATTCCTCCTCTCTCTTTTTTCGCTCCTTCTCTTTTTTTATTACTTTCAAAAAGTTTTTTTTCACGTACGCAATAAAGTTTTCGTTTTTTTGAAAAATATTTAACAAAATTTTTTTTTGGGAAAATGCGTTTGGGAAATACGTTTGGGAAAATGGGAAAATACGTCCGTAGGAATGGAGACTTCAACGCGAATTAAATGGGGGATTTCAAATACGGTTACATATTTTTATTAAAAATTTTCTACAAACATTTTAGAAGAATTAAAAATTCGAAAAATCATTCACATTCTCGAATGAAGATAAATGATCACCAATGTAAAAAAAAAAAGAAAAAATGTGTTTTCCACGATGAGCTCAGTGCAGGAAGATGCATGAAGAAACCCAAACAAACCCAAACAAGCTTAGTGCAGGAAGATCCAAAAAAAACCAGGAAAACCCAAACAAACCCAAACAAGCTCAGTGCAGGAAGATCTCAAACAAACCCAAAAATCCCAGGAAGATCCCAAACAAACCCAAAAAACCCAGGAAAACCCCAACGACCCCCAACAGGAAAACCCAAACAAACTCAAACAAGCTCAATTCAGGAAGATCCCAAGCAAACTCAAAAAACCCAGGAAAACCCAACGAACCCAAACAGGAAAACCCCAAAAAACCCAATTAAGCTCAGTGCAGGAAGATCTCAAACAAACCCAAACAAACCCAGGACAACCCAAACTGACCCAAGCAGGAAAACCCAAACAAACCCAAACAAGCTCAGTTCAGGAAGATCCCAAACAAACCCAAAAAACCCAGGAAAACCCAAACAAACTAAGTCCAGGAAGATCCCAAAGAAACCCAAAAAACCCAGGAAAACCCAAACAAACCCAAACAAGCTCAATATAGGAAGTTCCCAAACAAATCCAAAAAACCCAGGAAAACCCAAACAAACCCAAACAAGCTCAGTATAGGAAGATCCCAAACAGACCCAAAACCAGGAAAACCCAAACGAACCCAAACAGGAAACCCAAACGAACCCAAACAGGAAACCCAAACAAACCCAAACAAGCTCAGTGCAGGAAGATGCACAAGATCGCTACTTACGTCAGTACATTGACAAAGTAGGTATAAATCCTGCAAAGGACGAGGAATCGTGACTGTTGTAATCGAACACTTTCGTCGCGGGCTTGATTAATAACGGTCAACGAATTACCGGTGGATAGATTGGAATTCGCGTTGGGCGTGACTTTGGGGTCAGTAGTGACGGAGTTTTCTACAGACGTGGTCCGAGACTCCAAGATTGTTTCAGCGATGATCGGAGCCATCGTTAAATGGACTTTAGTCACAGTTAATTTCGTTAGCGGACGTTTAGTCATTAATGAACGTCGACGGGTCGACCAGCGACCGGGAAAAACAGAGAAAGAGAGAGAGAAAGAAAATAAAGGGGAAGGGGGAGACGAAAGAAAAAAAAATCTTCCGATTCGTATATTTATTGACGTTCGATGATTCGACAAATTTCCGTTCTCCATCTTCGATGTGTGTTCAACCTATTGATGGCATCTCTCAGTTGAAGGTTTCGTATCCGTTCTCTGTTCTCTTCTCTCTTTCTTCGTTTCCATTCTCTTCTGCTTTCTCCTCTCCACCACTTTCTGGTAAGCCCCTCTTCACCTCCTCCATTTTTAATTATTCCTACTATTATCTAAACTACAAATTATTAACGATTTTTTAAAATACTTTTTATACTTATTTTTAATTAATTTTTGTTTAAATCCTTTTTTTATACTTTTTTGTAATTTTTTAATACTTTTTTGCACACATTTATTTACTTCAAATATACACTTTTTACGTTTATTTTTGATTAAAATTATATATGCGTTTTCGATTACTATTAATTATTTATTATGTATTTAATTTATTGATTGATTAATTAATGATGTATTGAAGAATGAATTATTATGTATTGGGAATTATAATTGGCTTCTTTAATGATAATTTATTCATAATATAATATATTTATTGATTTTATAAAATTATGATTAATTTAATGATATTTTTATATGTATTTCGTATCTATGTTTAAATAAATCTTTTTACATGGTTTTTTTCTTCGATTATTTTTACAGGTTATTCTTTTCTTGTTTGTCATTTGTGGTGATACTTTGTAGTCTTGACCGGAGGTATGACTGGGGCATAATAAACTCTATCATCATCATCATCGTCATCATTCCCCCTTTAAACATCCTCAACAGATATTTTGTTTGCCGAGAGAGAGATGATGATGATGATGATGATATGATTTATTATGCCCCAGTCGAAACTTTCGGGCAAAAGAAAAAACATGATAATTTAGAACATAAACCCAAACATAACTTAACATGATAATACGTACAGAATGATACAATGGTGGTGATTTGAGAAGGCAACAAAATGAAAAAGTAAAATAAAAAATAATGATAATAGAGCTGATACTAATAATGTCCATACACTTCGAAGATAATCCAAATCATAACAATGATGCTTAAAAAATAATAAGGAAAGCAAAAAAGGAAAATAAAAATTAAAATAAAATAAAAATTAATTAAAAACTAACAATAAAATGAAATAAAGTAATGCTTCACTTCCAATAACTCGCAATTAAATAAATACTTATGCAGAGAGAGAGAGAGAGAGAGAAAGAGAAGAGAATACGAAGAGAGACCCCGAAAAAAGCATCTCGCGTGTGGCCGCGTTTGGAGCTTATTAATGAAGCGGCTGGGGGTCATCTAATGACTGGACACAGGGCGTGGCGGTAAGATTGCTAAATCAGTGGAAACCTTTATCCTCTGGAGCCTCGAATAGTCCGGTGCATTGGCCGCGATCACCCATGAGCCCTTTTTCGAGCCCTCCATCCAACGAGCCCTTAACCCTTTTCCCCTCTGGTAAACGTCGATGATCCCTCGAGAAACGTCTCTCATCGCCTACCAATACGATCAATCCTACGTCAAAACCTTTCCGAAACGAATCTCGCCTCTCGATTGAGAAAAGATGAGAAAAAAAGAGAAAAAAAAAGATTGGGAATCGCCAATACGAAGAACCAAAATTTCGAACGGAGTCAAAAATACCAATGGCTGTGAAAAAAAAATGAAAAAAATTTTAAGAAAATTTTGGGGAGATATTTAATGATTGATAGTGTTTTTTCATCCCTAGTAATTTCTCGAATGAAAATAAATTTTTGTATCGATTTCGAATTTACAAAAATGGTATCTTTATTGTATTTCAATAAAAATGAAAATAAAGAAAAATATAAATTCCTAAAATGAAAATAATCGAACGAATAGGGACGAAATAAATCAAAATGAAAATAAAAGTGAAATTCGATTGAAATAAATGAAATAAAAATTTAAACAGTAAATAAAAAAAAATAACAGGACGCATTTCAGGATGCAACTTGGAAAAATTCTACATTACGATCATTAAACAAATAAAAACATTTAGAGTATAAGACTGAAAATATTAATTTAAAAAAAGACGTAACAAAAATTCGTTCGACATGATACATAAAACGATCGAAAAGAATTTAAAAAAAAAACAATAAATCAATAAAAACGAAGAAACGGATACAGAATTCTGTTTGGGTTTGTTTGGGTTACGAAAAATTAGAAAAATCCAAATCAACGAAAAAACAAGAGAGAGCTGATCATGATTGTGTTTGGGTTACAAAATTTGGCAAAAAAATGGTAGAAGAATATAAACTAGAGGAAATGAAGAAACAGAGAGTTGTGGTTTTATCCATAAATCGACAAGACGAAGGGATGAGAGTAGGAGGATTCAAGAGACAGAGAGAAAGAGGGAGAGAGAGAGAAAGAGAAAGAGAGAACGAGAACAAGAACGAGGGGCGGTTTGAACATAATGTTTCCCACAGCGAGCGAGGAGAGTTGTATATTTTACGATATGGCGAGCAATTTGACATCTCGCACGAGACATAATTCACGCGGGAGCCCCCACACTCCCACCCATACACGTATCCCAACAAAAAACCATTTCGAACTCTTCATATCCATCTAATGTTGATTATGAGCCCATGGCTATTTCCGGGACAGTCCTCAAAGTTTTTCGGCCCTCTGTAAGGTCCTTGAAACGACCTTCGTCTAAATACACTCACGTTGGGTTCAAAGTGACTCCAAGCCCGTACGAACTTACGTGGTTATAGAAATGAGTGGAAAATTCCATTCGAGATCAGACAAAGTCGAGTCTCGAATTAATATTTGTTAAAGTGAAAAAATTAACAGTAAATAATAAGTTTTATTTGCGGAAATATGTTGTTTATTTATTCTTCAATATTATCGAAAATTTAATTGTCATTTTTTATTATCATTGACTTTGATTTAGATTTAAGAAAATTAATTGGGATTTTTGTTTGGGGTAAAAATTATAATAAGTTTATTGTTTATGAAAATTTTTTAAATAAAATATATTTCAACTTGTCAAGACCATTAGTCGAATAATTCCAAAATTTCGACTTCGTCCTTGAAAGCCTGTCGTCAAAAAAAATTTTGGAAATCTACTTGTCCCTCAGCAGGACATTAAAGATTGGCCTCTAATTTTCGTTTCTCGCGTACTTTCGAATTCGGAGCCCTGAAGGGTTAGACGTGGGACTGACGTATAAGGGAACGAGGTGAACTCTTTTTGACGTGTGACCGACGGTTAGACGTTCGCCAACCGACGAATGTCTTCGGTTATTATAATTTTCAATTTGACGTGTAACTCGATATTTCACCTTTTCCCTTTCCCTCTCTCTCGTCGTTCCAGTTATACGATCACGGGATAACAATTTTTCCCATCAGGTCAAACCCCTTCCGGTACAATAAATTCGTTACGTTTCATTATAATAATCAGGTCTACCAACAGAAATTACCTTTCCCTCGTTCCCAATAATCACGATAATTATAATAATTATGATAATTATAATAATTATGATAATTATGCAATGCTATAACAACATTATTATCAACATTCCTATAATTAATTAATGAATATTGAAGATCAATAAATTTAATCAATACACATTAATTAATTAAATGAATAAATTCATTAAAATATTGAATAAACACACACACATATATACATATATTTTTAAAAAATCAATTTTGATTAATAATTGGTTCTAAAAATAATTATAAGTAACCTTTCAACAACAATTTTTCCCATTAGGTCGAATCCCTTCCGGTACAATAAATTCGTTACGTTTCATTATAATAATCAGGTCTACCAACAGAAATTTCCTTTCCCTCGTTTAAAATAATAATGATAATTATTATTATTATGATAATTATGCAATGCAAATTATAACAACATTTTTATCAATATTCCTATAATTAATTAATCAATATTAAAAATCAATAAATGTAATCAATACACATTAATTCATTAAATTAATAAATTCATTAAAATATTGAATAAACACTTATATATACATTTCTTTTTTATCAATTTTGATTAATAATTGCATCTGAAAATAATTATAAGTAACCTTTTAACAATGAAGACTAAAAAGCAACACTGATACGTTCGAATCGTAATAGCAACAATTATAATGAAATATCAAAGTTAAATGAATTATCATGATTATCAACCGGATATAGTCGATGTTATTGTTGTTGTTATTAACGAGTATAATGTTTTGTTTACGAGGCTGCTTGGCTCTCGATAATCCAGTTGGCTGCTCCATATATTTATCCTCGACCTATCAGGATATATACGCGTATGAGTATGCTACTTGCCGTCGTGATACTCGCGGTATCACGAGAGGCTTGTATTGATATTTACGTGATCGTATGGATCGGGTAATTGCTCGCGTTAGAATTTTCTCTGCTATCGATATATATAGATACATTTTCATTTTATATATATACAAAGCTTTGTGACTAAGTTTTAGGCATTCTATAATAATCCTAATACGATAGTGATGATGACAGAATTTATCATGCTAAAGTTGAACGATCCAAACGCGAACTTTTTTCGATTGGGTCTTCCAAAAAAAAAAAAAATCAAAACCTAACCATTCAAACCATTTGATTGTTTTTTTTTATTAATTGATTACAATTTTTCTTTTTTTGCTTCTTTTTTGGCGGCTAGATGAAAAAATAAAATAAAATAATAAATTAAAATAAAAAGTGGGCCTTTAAGATAGCGAATTTTTCTCAGAACGTGGAGAATTTATCATGTTTAAGTCGAACGATCCAAACGCGAAGTTTTTTCGATCGATGCTTCAAAAAAAAAAATCAAAACCTAACCATCCTAACCATTTGATTTTTCCTTTGATTAATTAATAACAATTTTCCGTTTTTTGCTTCTTTTTTGGCAGCTAGATGAGAAAATAAAATAAAATAATAAATTAAAATAAAAGTGGGCCCTTAAGATAGCGGAGTTTTCTCAGAGCGTGGAGAATTCATCATGTTTAAGTCGAACGATCCAAACGCGAAGTTTTTTCGATCGAGGCTTCCAAAAAAAAAAAAAAACCTAACCATTTGATAGTTCCTTTTATTTATTTATTAATATTCTTGATTCTTTGCTTATTTTTTAGCGGCTAGATGAGAAAATAAAATTGAAAATACTGAGTGTATAAAAGTGGTCCCTTACGATAGCCGTAGTTTTCGCAGAGCGGGGAGATAATTAGCGTGCGATTAAAATGAAAAATGAACCGGGCGCCCTCGATCTTTGCCGGTGCAGAATGAATTTCTGTGCCCGCGCATGCGCCCGAGTCAGTGCAACGTTAAGGGGCGCAGGGGGCATGGGGCAAACCCCGAGAAAACTTTACACACGTAAAATAATAACAATAATGAATAATAACAAAAAAATTTTGCACTCGTATACGTGTGTACGTGTGAAATTCGCCATGCGCTCGAAAATCCTCGAGGAGTGTGCACGAGGCGAGAGTCGTTTCGCGAAATCTCAATAAATAAAATTGTGGCGTGAAACGGTGCCTAAGCACGCCAACGGCGTATCAACGATAAAAAACGAGAGAGAGAGAGAGGGGAAAGGGGTTAGGGCTGAGGGGAAGACTGGGCGAACGAAGAGGGGGGGGGAGGGGGGGGGGGGTGAACGGGGGTCCTCGCAAGACTTATTTTTCTCGGCTCTGGTACGGGAAGACTGAACGAGGGGGGAGGGAGATCGAGGCAGAAAAAATAAGGATAAAAATCGAAGAGAAACGAGCGTGAGCACACGAGCTGAAAAGGGAGTTTCAAAAATCGATATTAAAAAAAAAAAGACGAAAAAAAGATGATGAAATATACGTGTAACGATTTTTCGATCGAGAATGAGGGAAGAAGATTTTGTGAATAAAGGAAAAATATTTTTTTTTATTGAAACGTTTGGGTTCGATAAAAGTGATTTAAATATTGAAGGGAATGGGGCGAGGGAATAGATTTTTTAAGTAATTTTGAGATCAAGATATAATGGTGTGAATATTGAAAACGAACATTTTTTTTCGTGTTTTTTAATTTAAAAAAAAAAATTCTTATAACTGACGTGGAAGACGTTTCGATTGAGTTGGAGATAAAGGTGGATGTTTATAAACATTTATTCCATTTGAAGAAAAATATTCATATTAAGCTTCAATAAAAAAAAAAAATTAAAAAATTCCATTTATTAATTTTCACACGAATTATATTATTCAGCACTACAAGACTAAAAAAATAAATCAAAGTATTACAAAAATAAAAATTAAATCTACAAACCCAAACAAAACGTCATTAATACAAAATAACGTTATGAATATCCCACAAATTCCCAAAAAAAGTACCCACCACTCATAAAAAAAAAAAATCACTTTTCCGATTAGATCCCAAACCCAAACGAACATACGTTACGATTCCCCGAGATTGTATAATACGCGAAGACACGTATCCCCATATCCCGAAGCTAAGGGTATACCAATCTCATGCATTACGGTATTGGTATCGCGAGTCCCCAGCAAAGAGAACAACAACCAAGAAAAAACAAAAGGATAGAATTGAAGTTGGACATTCGCCTCCGGATCGTGGTTACAAGTTGGCCTTTCTTTCCTATATACAATCGAGGATTGTGAAAAGAGAGAAGGAGGGGTGGGGTGGGGGGGGGGGGGGGGGGGGGCCCGACCTTTCAAAAACCGTGGAGTAATTTTGT
>JAPYZJ010001207.1:0-29699 GCA_030522765.1 Ophioninae sp. B BG-2022a | reverse complement strand
TACACACTCTGCAGTTCCAGTTGTTAAAACCTTTCTTTCCTGACCTCTCTAGATTTCCGCATCTTAACCTTTCCCACTCCTCTTTTATAACCCCCCTAATATTCTTTTCCTCCCAAAAATTCTCTCTAAGGAGAATTTTATACATAAGATATATATATTTATATACATTTTTGTCTGTGTACATATATCTCCTGGAAGACACACACTTTCACAAACCCGTTTGTTTGTGTGAATATAACGATGCCCAGAAAAAATACTTGAATCCAATCGACTCCCAATTGCACAGGCGTGAACCTTTTGATCGACAAAGGCAAGAGGGAGAAAAACAGAGGGAGAGAGAGAGAGGTGGAGAGTGAGAGGAACGGTGCGAAGTTCGACGAACACATTTCGATATTACACCGAGGATCGTAATAATCGAGGAAGAGTTGCCTCGGAAGAAAATACATCTCGCTGGACCTGCGCAACACCTGCGAGAAAATATAAAACGCGCACGCGCTCAAAGGAGAGTGGGCATCGGTCGGGGCGCGTCGCGTTGGAAATAAGTAACCGAGGGAACGAATATCGAAGGTCAAACCGGTATATCTCTCGATTCTCCGATCCTCGGTTGCTCCTGATGATGCGAGATGTCCGTTCGAGAGTGCGCGACTCGTGAGTGAATCGGGGCCGATTGAGCGCGGCTTTACGAGTTAAGTACAAAGGAGGCGAGCACTCCGCGACCCGAAACAACTTTGAGACTTTCAGGTGCACCCTTGCACCTGAAAGTCTCCGCGTTTTCTTTTTCTTCCTCTTAATCCTCGTACGTCCCTCTAGCTGGTATAATTGGAACGGACACGTGTTACGAGACCGTTGGATACGAGATCGAGACCCTCAGCACGGAATAGTGACTTCAAATTCATTGGATTCGAGCGAACTCTTTATTTGTATTTTTCTCTTTATTTCCTTGATTTTTCTGAATTGATTTTTGTTCAATTCGATATCCGCAATTTGCGCCCAAGATTCTCTATTTTCTCACGGTTCGTCTTGCTTCGCACAATCGACGAACACGCGCACTACGAGAAAACAATTTATTTCCAAAGATCTTCGTTGCAACTCACGTACCGAGAGACCTCAACGAAAAAGAAAAGCATAAATCAAGCCCTCATAGTTCGTGAAAATCTGAATGTGCCTTGAAGCCGAAGAATACCCCTTCGTAGCCATATCCTCGTGAATTCCTCGATTCTCGTAACAATATAAATTTCTCAAAGCTCGAGAAGATAGATCGAGGAATGAGTACAGCCTGTAAAGTTGATTTTCTGGTAAATCTCGTTGCGTTCACCACCATCGCAGACTTCGCGCTTTACACACCGATCAATTGTGCTCCTCCGAGATCCTACACGTGCATACGCGTTTATACGTATTCTCTCGGTGCGCAGGAAACGCGGAGGGAAAAGTTATAGCTTCGCGATCGATAATCGTTCGTTTGAGTTATTGAGAGATCGGCCCCGGGCAGCGCGTATAATTACGATCTGCAAAGTGATTCTCAGCAATACGTATACACGCGCACCAATACGTCTAATCATTTGTCCTGGAAGGAACAGCTAGAGCGAGGCGATTGTACGAGAAGATGAGAAAATAAAATAAAAAAGCACGGATGTGAGAGAGAGGGACATAAAGAGAGAGAGAAAGAGAGAAACAGAAGAGAATGAGTGCGAATGTACGGGTACTCGAATACGCGTGGACGAGGTTGCTGGTAACTCGAAGCATTCCTTGCGAAGTTCGATAGCTAAACTCCATTAAGATTTTCTTTTTTGTTACATCAGTACATATGTCCCCAACGTATGTTGACGTTATCAGCCATTTTGCATATTTCTTTTGTTTTTTTTTTTATAGATATAAAGGCTAGACGTGTTTTGGTGTGCTTGGCAATTTGTTTGTTATCGAAAACGATAATGCACCTGCTGACGCATCGTTGCTTCCTCGTGATGTTTTTGTGCGAAAAACAACACCGTATTCATGCCTCAGCCACCTTACCGGACTCGGCCCCCTGCGACGTTTTTTCTCTTCCCAAAGCTGAAAAGAGTCGCGGAAGGACTATTAGCCACGATTGAGGAGATAAAGACCCCATCGCTGGGAGAGCTTGAGGCCATACCGAAATTGCATATCAGAAATGCTTCGAGAATTGATTCATTTAAATCCGGACAACCGGATTTAAATGAATAAATAAATATTTTCCTCAAAAAATTAAGTCACCTCATTTCTCGAAAAAACCTTGGACATTTGGTGACTTATTTGAAAGCAAAAGGGCAGATTTTCCATAGTTCCGAGTAACGGCAGATCTCAGTTGCGCCCTAAGATTTCCCAGCATCACAGACGAGACCCGCTGGGACCGCAAAAGTATAGAGGCGAGTTTACTCTCCTCTCTTTCCTTTTCTCTCCGGTGCTGCTGTTGCTCCGGCTGCTGCCGCTGCTCCGCACACTCATAAATCTAGAAGCAAATAATTGCTCGGACCGCAGCTCTCTCGGTCAGATCGAGCGCGAGAGTAAGTCCCTGTCGCTGTGCGCGCTGCGCCGGTGGTGGAGTGTTGATTTAACGCTTCGTCCAAAGGTCGTGCGAGCCCCATTGCGCGCTGACTCGACCAAAGATTCACGGCATAAAGCTCAATACGCAAGAAAAAAAAACACTGATTTTTTTTCCTTCCTACCTTCACTTCCGTTTGTCTAATACATTACATATATGCATTGTTCATTGCATTATTCGTGTTAATCGTTGACCTTTCATTCTACCGAATTTCTCGTACATTGGATAAACTAAAATACAAGAACTTCCGTTGCCTTTCAACGTTTCAAATTCAAGGCCACCAAGGTATGGAACTTATTGATGCAATCATATGTTTACCCTCAATCAAAAATTCACGGTTTATCTTTAGAATATACTTTTTAACGAGAAACAGGTGTTTTTTTATTTTTCTTATTTTTAATATATTTTCGTTCATCAAATATTGAGCAACTCGCGAAAAAACGGTTCTTAAAAAAAAGCGTAGGTAACAATCGTGGAATTTTTTTCAATAACAATTTCTTAGAGAACGGTTGCTCTTTACAAAAAAAGTATTGTATTAATGTAGGAAATAATTATAAAATGAAATAAATGATTAATTTATTAATAGTTCATTATTATTAATTATTAATTATAATTATATAATTATACGTTCGAGAAATTTCGAAATGCAATGTTGGGTCAGGCAAAAACAACCCACGTTCATGAGTCGAAGGTTGAACGATACTTTCGAAAGACACGTGAGTTATATAATTTTTTTTCTATCTTCTATTTTGTTAGCCCATGTTTTTCATATTTTTTATTTCTAGTGCGCATTTTCGTTTTTTAACGCGCGCGGAATTCGGCGTTGAAGAGAGCGAACACGACGCGAAGAAAGTCCCTACCGCCCCTGCTGAGGGACGGATTGCGTACATGAATAAAAAAATGAAATGATCAAAAGATGAGTAGCCGCTTGGCAGGGACGAAGAAGGGAGAGCGAGAGGGAGAACATGATTCCACGAAGTTTTGGCTTCGTCCAGAACAGTCATCTGGAGGCTCTTATCATATCGTGACCACTGCAGGTATAACGGTCACTCAACTTGACCCTTCTCTCTCTCTCTCTCTCCTTTGGTCTCCTACAAAACTCGACTCCTTCCGTCTGGCGAACCAAAGAAAAAGCGAGATGGAGAACGTTCTCGGCTGTAGTTATGTGTGCGTTGATAAAAAAAGAAAAGGAAGGAATAAAAAAAGAAGGATTACGGACGATCAAACGCTGCGCTCTTTCGCGCCGTCGGCGCACCGTCACAGACCAGTACCGAGAAGTTTTCACCGTCAGTTGTGGCCCGTATAACCAACGCGAGATGACACTCGAGACGTTGCTAAATATGCATACAATATAAAAACGAGAGAGAAAGAAAGAAAGGAGGCAAGGACGACGAGACACTTTCAGTGGCATACTCGTCGGCCATAACGCGACCAGACTACGTATACATATTTTCGGCATTCTCTAGCTCGTTCCGTGGCACATCTAGCAAAACCTGGCGAGACGTATCTCTCTCGTCAAAAGAGCTGGTGCTGCGATCGTCCAACGAGATTTTGTCGGAAGAGCGATGTGGAAGAGCCGCACTCTTTCGCGGTAAAACCGACCGGGGATCGAAAAAGTTCGGGCACTTTTTACCTAGAAGGGAAGCCCGAAAAAAAAACGCATTTGACAATGCACCAGATTCACGCTCTGTGAATTCTCCACCGTTGCACTTATAGCCGTCGTGTCGCGAATAGCGATTATCACAATTGATCAAAAGATAGATCGGTCTATTAGTTAAATAGTAACAATTGATAATAAACAGGGTGAAATAAAATAGCACATCGGGATCTAATAAAACGTCGAAAATATACGGGGGAATAATACGACGAATAAACGGATAGTTCGAAAACTTAGAAACTTAGAAAATTAGAAAATTCTAATTAAACGCTCTTTACTTTTTATGACCTTCTTTGTAACGATTTTTAGTCACATCCGCGAATACTTATCGTCAAAAGTTTCGATATCTATAAAATAATACATCTGAGATTACATAATAAATATTTGAGGAACATACAACATGGAATAAATTAAGTACCCTTAATTAAAAAAATACATTATCTTCAGAACAACTTTTCCGAATGGTTCAGTTTTTTTCACTGTTTTTCTCAGTGTGACTACAAAACTGAATGAAATCACGTATATTACAAGTCTGACGCAAAGTGTCACGAAATACACTGTAACTTAACGACCCAAAATTGCTCATTAATTCTCGATACCGGGCCGATAAATTTGTCGCTGGGGTCTCCGGATGCTGCGCTGATAAAAATAGTAACCACTTTGCTTGGAATACCTGACGTTAACGTATTATCAGTCACGAAGTTATACACACGTGTGAGCACGGGCGAAATCCAACGCAGACGAAAAGTACAACGTCAGCTGAGAAAATCATGGTGGTACAAATTTATATGCACCTATACACTGATCGAAATGAAGAATAGTTCATCCTTTGCTTCGCTAATATATACTCCATATCTAGCAGGAAAAGGCACGAGAGTGGCGCGATATCAAGCCGAGAGAATTCGCGTGTTTTCTGCAAGCGCCGTCTTATCGGGTATTACTCTTGCAGCCGTGGTAGACCAGAAGATTGCGGATTCTAAGCGCGAGCTTTTTTTTCGTTTCACTTCCCCGCTCCCTCGTATCTGCCGAAAGATTCTTGACTCTCCTTTACACGTGTAAACGTATGTTGGAAACGTTGCGTTTCCCTCGCCGGCGTCCCGGAGCTTTTATGTTTTCCTACGTGTCGCTTGGACTACGTATCTCGCTTGTCTCGACGAGCGCACAAGAGTTTCGATAAAAATGACGAAGCTACTTATCACGTGCTCGAATATCATCCACTACGTGTGCTCGACGCGCGTGCGCAATGTACCACGTTTATTCGAAAGTGGCGCATCACCGTAAAGCGTTTCTCACGATGATGATCATTAAATTTCATTTTTACCAAATGGTAATTGTAGCGGTTCGAAATTAAGCGAATTGCATCGGCAAGGCCTACGACTATTTGCTATTAAGGTAGTACGTGCATGAAATTCCTCATTAGAAATAAAATTAATTTTTTTTGGATAATGTAATATAGCAATTCAGAATTACGGCCGCGAAAGTTCAGCATACCTTACCAAGGAAATACTACAGTAATTAGTTCATGATATCAACGCATTTAACACGCAACGTTTGGGAAATACGTGCCGATCGATGTTTTGCAACGGAAATATTAATAGTTGGCGATTAGATACAAACTATGCAAAAAGCGGATGATAACAAAATTGTCCCGATGACATCTGTTTCATGAAAAATATAGGCTACTGGGCATTTTAAGAAGATATTATCGATTGCAGCGTTTCATTTTTAGCTGTGCTGGTCGACACACAGTCACTACACACATGTACATTCACGTTAAACAAATGGCGTTCGTAATTGTTTTCAGAAACAGCTTTATGAAATGGCGGTTGGTAAGACCACTTAAGTCAATCCGATTGCTATTTTAGTACTTTATTTGTGACAATAATAATTGAACATGTTTAACAAATCAACATTTCTCAGATCATTATTTTCTTATGATGAATATTATTATGCTCAAATATATTGTATTTTCTTATTTTCAGACTAAAAGGAATATATAGATGTACCGTTGACTAGTTAATCCACTAGTACTATCTTAAGAAAAAAAAGGTAACCATCGAAAGATCGGTAGAATGTCGTTTCTCTTCCCTCCTTGTCTCCACTCTCGGAAGCGAACCTCGTTTAACGAAATGCGCCGCTTATGAACTTCGAGGGGTCAATATTTGTGGTACTTGAGGGGAACCCGAGGGCTCTCGAAAACGTCCGATCGGATGGATCGAGAGTGCTCTTCGCTCGACCAGATGTATCTGCCAGGGATCAAGTCCTCAATGGTTATATTTAAGTAATACTTGTAGTCACACTATCCCCACTAGTCGGATCATCTAAATTCAACGCACATTTGTGCGTTTGGCTTGATCCTAGGACGACGTTTGTCATTGGCAGATGATTGTGTATCGACGAACACCTTATCAAATCGATCGGTCTGGAGAATTCGAATCGGTTTTTTTAATTAATTAATGTTACATGCAGCATTTTGTAAAAATTAATTAGAATAAATACGATTATTGAATATGGGTACTTGCAAAACCGTTTTTTTTTATTATTCATATTATTCGAGCAATAATTTGTAAATTTATCATTTTTCATTCCACGTATATGGATGCAATAGCTATTGCTGGGTTAACGTATCTCATGTAGAATTTGATCATCGACCCAGCGCAGGTTCAGTTTTGAACTAGATTAGCCAACGCTTGGCAAAAATGGTTGGACTGGACATCAATATATGATGCTCGGCTGACGCAAGCCAGTCGAGGTCCACGTATCGTAACGACCATTCGGTAGCCCAGGGTCCACCGGGGTTCACATTTCATGTGTTTTTACCGTCCATTTTTCCCAACCATTTTTACCGAGCATTGGCCAATTCAGTTTGAAACTGAGCAAGCGCTGTTTCGATGGTCAATTTTTGTACGGTTACTTTGAAGTCACTATTTCGCTAAAAGCCTAACCGGAAAACTAAACTCAAAAAACGTACTCACAATTTGAGC
Source organism: Ophioninae sp. B BG-2022a (assembly GCA_030522765.1). NCBI lineage: Eukaryota > Metazoa > Arthropoda > Insecta > Hymenoptera > Ichneumonidae > Ophioninae sp. B BG-2022a. The sequence continues at coordinate 22,501 of JAPYZJ010001207.1, read as the reverse complement.
TTGACTTTGGTGACCCCTCAAAAGATTGCCGGAATACATTAATTCGTAACGATTCAGACAGACCAATTTTTTGTTTACCGTATGAAATTGTCATCAACGCTCCGAGGTGTACCGAATTCGGTCGTAGTCGAAGACCCTTGAAAAATTCATTGGATGCGTACACCTAGGCGCGGGTATATTATTATTATACTACTCTTCTTTTGTCCCTTGCTTCGCGAACCGCCTCGACTAAGTGTAACGAACTCTTTTCCTCTTCTCGCTTGGTCTTTTTCTCGCATATCGCTTGGACCTTTGCCTTCGTCTCGCGAGCTTCTACGTCGGAGTCTTTTTGTCTCTCCTGGAGCAGTAGGTATATCTCGTTGTCTCGGGGTCCACGAGCCTGAGACAGAGAGAAAGAGAGAGTCCAACTCTCTTTCTCTCCTGATGTCCCAGCACTCTTGTCGTCATCGTCGACGACTTATGCCTGAACCGCTTGCGTTCCCGTGGGGCGTGTTTCTCCCGATGTGTGTCAGAGCTCACGCACGACTCGTCGAGCCCTTCTGGCTCCGACGAGAAAAGAGAAGATACGGGGCTGAAAGTTGCGACCCGTCACCTCTCAAACTGCCAGGAAATAATCGCCTCCTTCCTCATTTGCTTTTATCCCGAAGTGCCCTTACAACCCATCGCTCGAAAAGTTTTGTTTCTTCGGGTACCTTCGTTCCACCACCATGCCACTCCTTGGAACGTAAACTCTTTAAAATTTCGAGCTTTTATCGAATCCAGCAAGGCTGCGGACGCTTAGGGTACAAAACGTCATTGATATATTGATTCACGGTGGTTGACGAGTTGATGCCATTTCAGGATAATACAACCTTCCCTTTGTACATAATTTGTTAATACCATTGACATTATTCATCCATAAAATGATACCAGCGCGTACTGTTTAAACAATCCCATTTACTTTTTCTTAAAAAATTGTATAGCGACTCATTTCCGCCTCTTTTCGTATGAACCATCGTTACTTCCGAAGCACGCGGATCCATTGACGAGTGAAACGGAAACAACATGGAAATGGTGTACCAAAGTGTGACCGACCATTGAGGGCCCATGTGAGGCATCCAAATGACCCTAATAAAGATATTGAAATTCTGTATGGGCATGACCAAAGCCCTGACTGGTTGACTCAGTTCGTTATTGATTGACACCAGAAAATAATGGATTTCTTTTTACTACAATAAATATTACACCTGCATCGTTTACGTTTACCCGTTAGCCCACTCCGTTTAACCGCGTCACCATATGTATTAAGTCATACGAGAAGGCAAGGGGGATGCTTTGCCAACAATCGACTCTCCCGTACCGACGTAAACCAACGCGCAACTTTACGATGCTATATAGCTGAGCGTGCGCCCACGAGTTTATTCTTTTATTACAAATAACGAGTATTCGCATGCCGCCGTTTTATACTGCATCAAGACTCGTTGTAACGTACCTCGAGGCTGGGAGGGAGAAAAAATGGGAGAGCAAAAAAAACGCAAGAGAAAACGCTCGGGCTACGGTAATAACAAAGCAAACTATGCTTTTTTACGACCCTTCGGTTATCAAAATTTAGATCAATGTTTCATCCCGAAGGGATTGGCGCACCGTTAAATCACGAACGTGACAGAAATATGTTACGAAAAAGTGCACGATTACTTTTCCAATTGAATATTCAATTGGAGATCATTTTTAAAAATCCCCGTCGTTATTATTTAATCGATCGATAAATGCACATTTTTACTCATTCATACGTGTCCGGAAATTTGTAATACATTTTGAGTTCACGGCCTCTCGAAGTCGTAGAAAAAAAAACAGCTTCAAATGCCGACTCCCTTCCGACCCCTCTCATAAAGGGTCCTATAATGATTTTTGTCAAAAGTAACATTTTACTCATACATGGAATCGAATATATGTATGCTGTGGTAATTTTTTCTTTTCATCGTATATTATGATCATCCGTATAAATTAAAAAAAAAATAAAGGAAAACGAAACGCTACGTAATGAAAGAATCCCGCCGGAATTATTACAGCTTGTTGCACTTTATGAGTAAGTTCTTATTTATCTTTATTTTTTATCAAGTCAAGCAATAATTTTATTATATTTTATTGTAATTTAATAACAGTAGTAGGTTAAAAATAGACGTAACAATAGTATAACTACTATTATATGAATATTTTATATATTAATAATTTTGTGTATTTAATAAATTAACAAAACGTATAAAAATCAGAATTTTTCAATTTATATCTTGGCGTCCTGAAGGACTTATTGCAGCGTTGAAAAAACATAATTCCTCAAAGGGTTGGAAAGTATCCGAGCAAAAAAATCACGAGCAAAAACACGTGGACGAAAACAAGCTGGTTGTAAACAAGATTAGTTAAATAAAATAAAATAAAAATAAAAATATATAATTTTTCTTAAACAAAAATAAATTGATGAAAAAGTTAATAAAAAAGAATTAAAAGTAATATAGTTTTAATAATAGATAAAAACAATTGAATGTCGAATGAAGTAAAAATAATGAAAATTAATATAAAAAATTAATTCAGAATAAACATAAATAATAATAAAGGATAACCAAAATCCGAATACGTTCGGCATCGCCTTAATTTGATTATGGAATTACTGGGAACAAATTCAATACAATGTACAATCATTCGGATTGGAAATTGTAAAATTTCTGAGGTATTCGGACGATTTCTCTCTCTCTCTTTCTCTCTCTCACTCACACACACATACAAGCAAACCGAGAGTACGAGGATCTTGTACGCGTAAAAAAGGACGAGAAGTATGCGGATAGCAATGCCACGCTGCTGTTGCGCCGTTTCTCGCGGGGGCCCGAAGTAGGCGACTAATTCGCGTGCGTAATAACCGGCTATTCGTAACACGTGCCCCGAGGCTTTAATGCAACGCGAGTTCGGAATTGGCAAATGTTCCACGTATGCGTACTCTCGACCATGCGTATGTGTGCGCGCGACTTTTCAAGCGATTCGCAGTACACAGTAGTAAAACTTCACTACGTGCATACCGAGCCTGGAAATACATGCAAAGCGCGTGAGCGGCCCGTTCCCTCGTCGTACCGTTATTGTAATTTCGCTGATTACGTTTCACCGCAAGGGCTTTCCCCTCTGTCTCGATTGAATAGGGCTTTTCCCGCTTTTTTATGACTATTAAAACGATGTATCCCCTAAAAGCTGAAAACGATGCTTTTTTGATATTTCTATTCGTCTATACTAAAAAAAGTCTATCAAAGTAAAGTTTCAAAGGACACTCCAGCCGCCGAAAATCAGGCCAAATTTGAACCATATTTTTAGGGAGTATAATCAAATAAACGGAAATTTTTTTACTTGAGTACAAACGTTTTTTGAAAAATAATTATTTTTGTAGAAAATCGCGGCGAGTGAAATCATTTTTCAAAAAACTTCGAAATCATCTTTGAAAAAAAAAAACATCTCTGTTAGCGAACAAATTTTTCGTTTAGTATTAGATCTCGAATAAAAAGGTAAAATAAATATTCAAACGTTATTGGTTGCAAGACCTCTTAGGGAAAGGAAAACATTACTTCGGGAGAATAAAACTACATCGCACACAGCAATATTATTAGCATTCGCTTCGTTTCGATGTCAGGAAAAAGTGGTTTCCGGTTTCCAGGTTGAGCCCCGGAATCGCCATCATCCACCAACCGTTAGGGCGTCTCCGAAGCGGTGCGTTTCAATTATCGATACGAACGACACGGTCAGACTTGAATAACGTTAAGTAAATCAAACAAATTCGCCCCCTCTGCTATCCAACTGCCGGTGTACTCGTTGAGGTTAACGCGCGGATGTCAGGGACACGGTGATAAGGATCTTTGAGTCTGGGACGCGATCTCGAGTTACTCAGGACATATATATATAAACACACACACATATATGTATAAATATACATATATAGGCTTGCACGTGTGTACCCGTGTGCCCGCGAGATTCTCAGGGTCACCACGATCCCAGCCATATCTCATCGCGTAAAGGAGTAAAGAAAGGAGCAAAGAGAGAAAAAAAAACAAAAAGGGAGAGAGAAAAAAAAGCACCTGTTCTGTCACAGTTTCGGTGCTCATAATCGTTTTCTCTTCTCCATATGTGAGCGGACGGAATTCGCGAAAACGTCTAACGAGTCGCTCGGTCTCGTGACGAAACGTGTTCGAATGATTTAACGATGCATGCTCTATGCCCGATTAAATACGATTAAACGATCCTGGATTGACGTTGGGGGATTCTCGGTCGTTCTTGCTCGATCGTCTCTCGTTTTCATCGCGCGGAAGTCAGCTCACGTATCGAGCAGTTCATTCTTCAACTCGTAGGAGGCCGGGTTCGAAGCGAAACACACACGCTCAACACACAAATGGAAACAGTGCTAAACCCGGGCACAGCTACGCACGCACACACGCGTATGTGTACAGGGTGTCCCAAAATGAAACGATAATACTGTAAGTGCTGATAGGACAACCCGTGACGATCAAGGGTCACCAAACGTGATCTCGATGAAAGAATCACTATTGAGCTATTCGCACTTTTTTGAAACTCATGAAAGTCTCTTGATTGAAGTCATGAATCGTACACGGAGAGAATTTTTGAGTATTTTTTACGGTGAAATCTCCGTAAAAATTACATAAAAAATTTGAAACCGGTGACAAATGTGCACATTGTCAAAAATTGACACTAGCTTTTAATATGTTGCATTCATTCATGTAAAAATTTAAGCAAGTAGCATAATTTTTAACATTTCTTTCAGTAAAAATTCTGACACATTGTCATGTAGAATTTTACTAATTTTGCTAAGTTCCCACAGTAAAAATAACCTGGACAAACTTGAAATTTCTAAGAGCCCTAGCGAAAAATTAATTTCCTATGATTAAATAAATACTCTATATACTGTATTTTTTCGTAAAGAGCTAGTAAGCAACAGCAATAATAATATTAACGAATTATTGCTAATTTTTATAAATAATAATATTATTTTATTAATAACAAAATAAGAAATTATACAAAATTATAGGTTTCTTTTCACGTTTCTTTTCACAATGCGTTGTTTTCTTGCGTCTGTTGCTAAGCAATGCGGGCCGGCGTCATTAGTGATCGTCATACTGCGTCATACACAAGCACACTCTCATAGCTTGTGTTCCCGTATACGCACGCTTACACACAGAGCTCACGCTTACGATCAGGCGACCTAGCCCTAACTGATTTTACTATAAAGAACGTAAAATTCCGGTGGACGCACGGAAAATTTCGGCTTCCTTTTTTGAATTTTTATGAAAGACACGCAAATTTCTCTATGTTTCAGTGAAAAATTTAATTTATAGTAGCACTTTTTTAACTTATTGTCGTAATCTTTACGTTTCATGAAATTTTACTATTAATTTCAGTAAAAATTCTGGAAAACATTTAAAATTTCCGTTACGAAAAAGTAAATTTTGATTGATTTCCATGAAAATTTATCATTTATTTCCTAAAAACCTGGAGAATTGCACATTTGTCACCGAGTTACTGTGATTTCACAGTAAAAATTACTTTAAAATTCTGTCCGTGTATATCACAGCTGTGAATGCGAATATTCTTCTGACAGAATCTTACCAAAAGATCGAACCATCAACCACCTAACAATCAACCAACAACGAATTCAGTTCTTCAGTTGCGCAATTAGCAGTTATTGATAATACGATTTTTTTAGTAACATTCCAATGAAAAATATCCTGACGAGCAGCCGTAATGTATGAAAAAGATTACGAGTATCAAAGAGCCCCAAAATACTGATAACTACGACGCTTCTCTTGGATTTCCGGATCAGGACTAGCTTACCTGTCGGCGTTTTTGGGACACCCTGTATACATATATATTGTACGAGGCTTTCAGGTCGTCAAGGTAGCTTCTATACGTATCGCAAGAAGAAGATACTCCTACCTTAAGGGGCTCCCGCTGCTTTCTCGGTACACGTTCTTCCCGCGACGAGAGAGTTCCCGGTCTCTCCCACAGTCGACTCTTCCGAGGCTCGCTCTCCTCATCTGTCGACCTTCGTCCTTCGTCCAGCGAGCGAACGCACACGGTCACGTAAGCGCACGCCCGTTTACGTTCACCACCTTCTCGTCCTCGTATTAGCCCAGCGCTCGACTATTCCGCTGCCACTTTCCGTCACGCGTACCTCGCATGTCGGACACCCCCGAGAGTGGATCCGGACGTTAATCATTTGTCGCGCAACAAAATTCACTGACCTTGAACGTGGAGCAGACTTGACAAATTTTCGTGGACGAATATCCAAAATAGGTAAAGTTCGTACGTTAAATACGTTTATACGAGTTGGAAAACAAAAGGAAAACGGGGGCTTGAAGAAACTTTCGCGACCATTGGTCGTTTGGTGATTTAGGGTTACCAGGAGTTTTGGGGTATGGTAACGTGAATAGGACCTGTAACGGATGCTACGTCGCGTGTTGACCAACCTCGGATGACCGCAGATGAGTTTTACGAGATCCGCACCGAAAGCACTCCCCGGTGGCCTACGACAACGCCAAGAACGCTTATGGGTACCCCCGAACCTCAACGACAAACGAAACCTTTGGATAACGGTTTCCGACCATGGAAGGAGAACTCTACGTCTCTCGACCTTCTCTATCCCGCGTGAATCTTCTCCTTTAACTCTGTAATGACGAGAGAGCTTTTAATTGATTAAGCTGTTATTAATGGTCGTTTCCCTCGTGTGGCAAACCCGAGGTACGTTGACGCGGTACCACCTGCACGATACGACCGATTCCTTGCCCTTTTCCTCGACCGTTGGATTTTACGAGCCAGACCCCTCCTGTTTTTCTCGTCTGGATTTGCATGCAACCAATTAAATACTGCGTTATCTGATAATAACGTCCGCGTACTCTTTTCCATTGTGTGAAATTGCATCGAGAACTCTAAAAGAATACCTCTTGAATCCTTCAAAAATACGGATCCTGAATTGTTTAAGTAGGTTCGTAATTTTTTTTTTTGTTTAGACTTTGGCGTCGGCAAAACCCTAGTGAAAAGGTGATTTCGCTTTAGACATTCGAAAAATTAGCTGTTTGTTTGAAATGTTTAGAATTTCCACCAGCAACAAAATATTAAAAATATTTCACGTCGTATATTCAATTGATCGTATTTCTGACAGCTGACGAATGAACTATGAGATCGTGCACAAAAATGCGAACTGAAATGCACATACTCTTAAAAGTACATAAACGATTTTAAATGGGATCTATTTTTTTTCTAGGATTATTTAAATTTGGTTTTGCATTTTTTTCATTATTCATTCTCCAGCTTTAAAAAAAAGTATGAATTAAATGTTCAGAGTATACTAATTATAATTTCTATAAATTAGTAGTTTTCGATAACACGCTTTAAGATTTCGAAAAAATCGCTTTCATTATTAACATCATAATTTATTTATCAGCTTTCAGGAAAGGATCAATTTAATATTCAGAGTGAATAAATTTCTTAAATTATTCTTTATAAGTAAAACTAGTTTGACTGAAAATCGTGATACTATCGTAACTCAGTAACCACTCAATTTTGAGCCCAAGTTGATGGAGCTTGTTCCGATTCAAATGACCTCTAGAAAGATCCCATCTAAGGAATCGGCCGAATTAACGGTCACCCCGTACAGCCAGAAGAACGTAGACATTCCATTTTCGTACCAAACTGTCAAAACTTCTATTATACCAATCACGTAAGTTTTCGTTTCCAATCATTACCGGCATCGTAGCCCAGACAGTTGAGAGTTCTTGGCATGATGTCTGCCGTGCGAACAACAAACGTCGACAAATGATAACATCGCGTAAGACACATCGCGACGGAAATTTATCGAATTTATTTTATGGTAGATAAAAGCTCGAAAATGACAAATATGCACGTACATATAACTGTGTATAAACGTCGATCGACAGGCGAGTTAACAACCAACCAGGCGACGCGGGAGACAGTCAGAAATAAATTTCTCACCCACGAGATAGCACTTGCGCGAGCGTTACCCATTTCACGTGTACCCGTTGCAATTCCATATCTGTGTGCACGTGCCTGTGTATAAAGATAGTTCGCGCCACGCCAACTTTACAGAGTAATCGCGTGGGAAATAGAAAGCAGCGAATTCCAGCGTGTATGCCTGTGTGTACGAGTCCAGCGGAAAACATGAATTACTCATACGCGAAGACGATATCTCGAAAGGATCGGTGTGATGCTTTTGTTCGTTCATGCATATGCGAAAACGCGTGCGCGAGCTTTTTTCAAAAAATAAAATAACTTGTCAAAAATAAACAAAAATATTTCGCATAAAGTTTTAGAACCATCGAATGAAAAATAGAAAAAGGGGAAAAATCGGAAGTTGAAAGATCCATTTAGTGCAGAACTTCAGACTTGTCGCGACGTTTTTTGACTTTTTCCTTCCGAGTCGTCATTGATTTCGGTCTATCGAGATGCAGCGGTTCCTTTTGGCCTGAAAGTTATATCTCGTAACTCTATATATACGTTTATACAATGTACGCGTATCTTTTCGCCGCTGTGATAAAAGAGCGACAAAAAAAAAAGGACGCGGGATAGCTCGCGCGGTACGTACGAGGAAAGTGTACAAAGATCCACGCAATATGTATATATACATAGTCCCATTCAAAAGTATCAGACATTTATTCGAACACTTCCTCATTCAAAAGTGCCGCGATTGGAATCAAAGCTCTCGTATGGATCATGCAAATATCAATTCAAAGAACGAACATCGAGTATCCTTACGAACCTATATTTGTATATTTCCTCAACGGTACGACGCATTCGTACATCGCGATGATTGCAAGGCGCCCAATACTTTTGCCCAAGGCTGTATGGAGTTTCTGCGTTGCTACGATCATCAATCAAGGCTGCTGCGACGAGTCTCTCGACGCGAGATACGCTTCGTACTATAAACAGGATTTGATATGTTTGCGATCCTCCGGCCCATGATATACCTCTTTCTCCCGTTGCTACATTGTGTCAAATATAAATCTCGGGCGTCTTCGGAGATGATCCAGCGAGCCTGAGAAATCTTGGTCGATGGACGGCCTCGTGGATCGTCGACATTTGTCATCGATTTCAGTATCCCTCGAGATCGAGACTTGGCGTTAATTGTGCATGACAGAGTTGACGGAATCTCGAATCTTTATCGTATTCTGCGTCGAATGGAACCTCTGCATTTAGCTCGGACTTCTCTTTTGCTCTTCCACGTTCAACGGTCTTTCTCTTCCCCCCCCCCCCGCCTCCTCCTCCTCTTCCCTTCAACCTCTCTCTTTCTCCTTCGCAGTAAACATCAAAAGTCATACACGGGAGTAATAAAAGTGTACGCAGGGCTGACTGTCCGTCTGGTCTGTTGACGACGCACGCCTCTGGCGATCGTTTGCGGTGTATCATTGCTTGGTCGCGCTTGCGCTGCGCGCCATTAATTACGTTTATTCAACTATACTAATATTGGATGCGAGCCAACCTCTCGCCTGGGCGAGGGCTGCGAAAGGGAGCGAGAAAGAAGTACGGCGAGGTAGGATGGGATGGGAGGGGAGGGGGGGGGGGGGAAGAAGCAAGTTCCGTCGCGGCTGGAGTGTATTAGAGAAGTATGGACGCGATATACGAGATGAGAATGATGTCACGTTACGAGGCGAGGGAGAAACGCGAGAAAACGAAGAACTCACGAGGGACACTCGACGTATCGCGCGGAGGTTCGAGAGGTACTCGACCTATGAGTGTCGCCGTTTGTTTGTGTTTTTTTTTCTTTTTTATCACTTGCTTCGTCAGGTGTATCTCGTCGGGTTTCGTCGCCGAAGATGTACGAAAAAAGAGTGTACGAAAAAAAAGACGCTCAATTACTTTTCTCCGAATATCCCTACAGTCGAAGTATTTCCACATATTCAATATAATGGACCTAGCCTCATGCCGATTAGAAGCGTAAGACTGAGACATGAAATGGAGTAGGAGTATCATGCGCGACGTTATCTCGTCGTCCCTGACTGCAACGCCCAACTCAATGATACGTCATTGTCCATCCAGAGTGAGGAAAGTCGTGATGCTAAATAATGAGTAACGATAATCAATGATTATAGCTTAGAGAGAGGATAGACGTAATTACAGTTTGCACTCGTTACGGGGAAAATTTACGGAGGATGATTAGGGGGGATGAGTATTAATAGGTGAATCCATTAATCAACTTTCTATCGCTCTTGTCCAGGCTCCGTACGATCGACAACGGAGAACGTATAGTCTTCCTCTTGGGTTGCAAATATATATATATATATATACAATGATGAGTTTTTGCATCATATAACGTGCGCATAAATAACGCTATTGAATGCTGCATCTATGATGTAAATATAGCATCGAGTGTGGCGCAACCGCATACATTTATATATATGTATACAATAAAGCGTGCGCGCAATTACCCAGTCCCTGCGCGAGCACATCGCGCGCGCATATTAAGCTTCATCCTTAACCTCCCTCTCTCGCTTATCCCTGCGCCCCCTTCCCCTCCCTTTCTTGCTTTTGCACGATGATTAACGATCATTGTTTAACAATTAATAATCCGATGTGCTCGTGCTCCGTTTTATCGTAGCTGCGAAGCTGGTCGTAAGACCGAAGGCTGAAGCTGCACTTTGCCGCTTAATCTTTTGCGCGATACGTGAATGCAGGTATATGCAATAGTCAGAGCACTGATATATGTATACCGGCAGTTTACGTTCAACTCGAGGGCAGCTAAGAATCAAAGAGCCCGAAAGATCGAACATATGGATACGTGGACTCTAATGCACACGTATTTTAGGCTACCTCCCTGTGGGCATAGACGAATGTTAGGACCATGGAGGTGAACCTAAATATGCGTACCTGAGTACAGACGTAGACAGATTTACCAGTTGTTCGCACTTGGCGATTTTTAGCTGGAGTCAATAAACGTCCGAAAAAAAGGTCTACAAATCTGATTGGAAATTATCAGGAGAATCGCTTTACCCACTGTTGGATGGATATTTTAAAATCAATAGAATTTATGATAATTTTATGTTTTTCATGATACTTGGGTAATTATATAATTCATTAAAAATATAAAATGATCACTCGATCCAATTCTGAATACTGAGCCAAATTTTCGTTGAGGATTTCAGTAGGTCCGTCAAATGGTAATATATTACTGATTTTTACCAGTATATGAAAATGGTTCATTCAGATGACCGTGAGACGTAGAGAATCAATTATTATTATCCTATATTTATGGCTTTATAAACGTTCGACCAGTATCAAAGTTCGGAAGTTCTAGCGATCACGATGTTCGTACCCATCAAGACCTACCTAACATGTAAGGAGATAAAAAAAAAGACACCTCAACCAAGATCCGTATTATCGAGGCTGTCGTGTTCTGATGATGGATACGAATATCTCACATGTTCGTACACGAGACGCGCGCTCTTTCCAGCGCCCGGTACGTGGCTGAAGCGTAATTAATTCGACCCTCGTATCCGGCAGGTTGTGACAGCGATCGAAAACCGCAGATCTCTGCCCTCGCGAAACGATTACGGCGTGTAGTGCATTGCGAGGGTATTTTGTACGAACAGACACGGAACGAAGATTTGTGGTGATCCGATATGGTTACTTCCTGATTTATAGTTTTCTTAGACCTTACACCTAATTTCTAGAAGTACAGGTAGGTACAGGTAGAACGATTTTTCTTTTTTACGTATAAAATTAATGCACTCACTGCAGTTCCAAAAGTTGATTTGGTAAATCTTTAGAAATAGGTCGCTATTTTACGGACTTGCGACGAAGAGTGGCGAGTATGGAGGGGGAGGGGGAATAACCCCCTACTAATTTCGCCCGCCGGAAACAAAAAAAAACAAAACCCAAACAAAGAAACAAAAACAAAACCCAAACAACAAACAAAAGAAACCCGAACTTTTTATGAATTTATAAAAATTTCTTAAAAATATTTAAACGCAACTCCGGCAGACAATTTTACAATCGATGTTTAGGGGCGAAGTCCCTTAAGCCCTTTACACTTCCAGAAACCACGAATTCATGCGACGCATTTCTAAAACCAACCCGTTGATTTTCCGCCTGAAACATTGGAATTTTTTGGAAATACGATTTTTTTTTTGCAGCAAACCTTCCGATGCTTCCGCTCAATTTAGCTCTTCCGACACACGTCAGTCATTGAGTTTATGTGAAAAAAAAATATGTCGGGGGAAAAAGGCAAGCGCGGTTAAAAGAGGGAGGGAGAGAGAGCGGAGAGTGTAGATACGCGCACGCGCTAACGCGAGCGCGCGTGCCCCTTGCCTTTTGCTCTCGGCCAAACTTTTGCTTCTCTCTCTCTCTCTTTCTCTCTTGCTGCAGTTGCTCCACTGCGGCTCTCATATACCTCTCCTCGCTAAATGCAAATTGCAAATTTCCTGCAGTCCCGACCACGGGAGCTCGCTTTCAGTAACTCACCGCTCTCTTTCTCTCCGTGCGCTTCGCTCTAATACTGCGTATCTTTGTACATCCCGGTTCAAAAAACGATTCACTCTTGCGCATTCGCTCTCGCGCCGTTCCCATTGGATTCCCGAGAACGTGCAAAAAATCATTTCACCTCCTCTATTTTATTAACCGCAATGAGAATATCTTCCGCTTTCCGTCGCGTAGGATAAGAAAAAAAAGATAATGCTTGAGAGAGTTCGATGGTCAGAACGAATGACTACTTCGAATGTCTAGGAAAAACCATAATATTCGGTATCATTTCGTACTGCCTTGTTCCAGGGAATTTCATATTTCTCGTTGCGAGACAAAGAAAAATACAGAAAAGAAAAATGACTGCATCCTTGATTCGTGATCGTTTCTAATTAGATAATTTTTTTAAATAAAACGTTCCCAAATAATTCAACTTTTTCACGTGTCAATTGAATAACAAATCTTAGGATTGATTAGCATTTTTTTTCGACGAGGAAAAAATCCATACCGATAGTTTTTCGTACTTTATGATTTTTATGAGGCGAAATCGAAGGAGGCCCTCAGAGCTACGTTTCTTCGTTCCTGTTTATAGCGTCAAACAGGAAACCCACTTGAAATTTGTTCCCGCGTGCCTCCTGTCTCGCAGGTGTCTCCAGGAGGCTGGAATGATGGAAACCTGGGTTCCCCCATCCGAGCGTAGTCATACCTGGGGAAGCCTAAATCCTAGCATGCGTGGAATGTGTCAGGTAACGACGAGATACAAGGTACAAACTCGCCCACGGTCTATGGACCCATCGGGCTTAAGCAGAGCATTAGGGTAGTCGGAACAAGAAACATTAGTGAAAACTTGGCGTTTAACTCCGCGGAGAAAGGTTCTCGTATCCGGCAGAGTGTCTCCCAAGTGCATACCGACTACAAAATTCAAAGGGGTTAAATGTGTTTTGTCGTGGCTTTGCGTTCTCGTAAAAGCCACGTTAAATCCTCGTTCTAAAATCCTTACCGTATACTCAACGCTATGTCTCCTCGTTTACGTCTCAGAAAATTTCTACCGCTCGTAGATCCGACGAAACAGAAAATTACGTCGACTTCCACACGCTCGTCGTGTCGTCTGATTGCTACATTAGCGTGATTGTACTATACTTTCCAGAAATGGATCCACGATAAAAAATCTATTTCGATTACCAAGTATAAGAAAATATATTTTATCGTTAAACGAAGCACCGAAAATCTTTTGACAGTTGCAGAAGAATGCAAATTTCATATTATTTTGTACTGAATTATAATTTAGCACAAAATTATATCAGATTTCCATTCTTAGCTGAATTCTTCATTATAGTGAGGACTTCAGGGAAGAATTTGTTCAGTATTTAAGACATGAATGAGGGCATGCTTAAAAACCTATCAGTCCGATCTTCGATCCTACCGTTACTAGATTCTAAGCCGCGAACCAAACCACCAAAAAAACAACTGCTCCCGTCCAATCAATCTTCGAAAAGGATAACCAGAAAGTCAGTAATTCTGAACTATTTGCTAGTCAGGATAAGAGCAAGTCTTGCATGAAGGATAGCCTTCGAATCGAATAGCCCGTTGATCCAAACACTCGCAGTAAAGTCTCGAATAAAAACACCGGAAGACTGGTGGTACAAATTTGCGACAAGAACTCTATAGAGGAAAGAAGTGGATGCTGCGTACGTAGAAGAATTTATCGGGTACACGAGCAGTAAGAAAGTATTGTCTCAGGATTTCCCACACTTCTACGGTCTTATATCTTCCGACGTGCGCGGCTTCCCGAGAGATACGAAACGATACAGCTCGAAAGTTATAAGTCTAAAGGAGCGAGAAGCCACGAAGATGTGACACGATGACTCTCGAGGGAGTGATTTCATAATGAAGGCCTCCTGGCATGATGCCTCCAGTCGCTTGGTGAAGATACATATATACGTCGAAGACGCAAGACGCACCCTTTTTCTCAACCCCCGTCTAGAGTCACAAAGCCACCCTCGCGCATTACTGGATTAGGCTAGAGGGATATGGGTTGAGTGCTTGCTGTATATTAGGTGTAGTAAAAAGAAATCCATGATTTTTCCAGTAGATGCCTTTAGTTATCTGTATCTCGCGTTGTATAAGTCCAATCGGGTTACACTAGATGGCGCTGGAAAGATGAGATTTCGTACTAAACAAGCTTTTCCGACAGTTTTGTGATCGGTTGACTCAGTTTGTGATTGGTTGGCTCAATCGGAGAATCCGGCTTCTCTCGCACATCCGTAAACGTATCTGCAGATGATTTCGTTGGCGCAACTCTGCCCCCTGAAATGTATGCGACACGACCCATTCTTCCAACATTGATTCATCTTGTTCGATCAATTTTCTAATGTACCATTTCATATTTATGTTGCAGGTAAGCGAATGATTGGGTATGACTAAATGATACGATCGTCCGTCTGACACATTCGTGAGTAAATCTTCCAGATATCGATAATTTCAATATGAGATAAATAATCTGGCTTACGATACGACGTATAAATTTGGCCAACACGTTTTATTCCCGATCTATGTTTTCTTTTCATGTAATAAAATCAATTAAGCACTCAAAAGTAGAACATAATTTATACGTGAACAATATATTTTTATTTTTAATACCCTTTCATTTGAAGTATGAATTAGCAGAAAATTATTGTTCGAGTCACCTGCAGGTGACCATAAATGAAAGCTTGGAACGATTAAATTTTTGTGTATAATCGTTAATTTACAAAAACCTATACACATGTTAACCGTATTTAAAGCACTATATGAAAAACCATAGATTTCTTGAATTAAAAATCCTGAAACTGAGTTCATACGATACATCTGTAATTACTTTCGTGCCAAATAAAATACCGTTAATAAAATTGATAGAATTGATTAAACATTGAAAAAATTGAGTCTTCCCACTTTTCATTCGTAGTCACCGATATGTGACAGTAAAAACAAAAAAGATCATTTTCTACTTTTCAGTATATTAAATAAAATCTCGTTTCTTAAAAATGTGTTTTCGCAAGTACATTAATCAAATACCTTTCGATATCGATCGAATAAAAAACAAAACAGCGTTAATCCGTCAATGGGAAGAACAATGGCAATGCTTTTCTAATAAACGTATTATACGTGAATTGAATCTTGATATATTCGAGTTCTCGTATACCCGCTGGAAATTCCGACAAGGTGTCAGAGCGAATCGAACAAATTACTTCGAATCGTTCACCGTAAGGCAATGCGCAGGGAATAGATATCGAATGGATCTCTCGACCGCGTGCGCTGCATACGATACATTTGTTGGTAACAAATGCGAACGGGAGATAAACGGATGCTGTGGACATCGTTCGAACGGTCCCTGGACCTCTAGACGGTGAAGACGAAATGAGAGAGACAAAAAGAAAAGGGGGGGGGGGGAGAGATCACTTATAGAAACGAACGGATGAATATGGCAGAATGATCGTATAGAGGGACAGACAGAAGGAGAGTGAGCGAGAGAGAGAGAGAGAGAGAGAGAGAGGGAAGGGATTCTCGATCCGCCGAGGCGAGCCCTCTCTCGCCGCCCCTGTAATCACAATTGAAGGCTATTTTCTCACCGCTCTGATGATGCGCTCTGATGATGCCTGATGTTGGAGCTTCTCTCTCTCTCTCCCCTTAGTGTATAACCTCTCTCGTAGGATCATCTCCAAGGGGCTCACAAGCGCAGGAGACCCCATAGAGGAGTTTCGTTGATCCCCCACTCTTCGCTCTTCTTCTCTTTCCCTCCATCCCTCTTTCTCTTTTTCAAGCAGCTTTGGCGTCCCAGAACAGTCTCGTATTCACCGGAAAGAAGAGCTTTCTATCTCTCTCTCTTGCAAAGCCTATATATATATGTGTGTGTGTGTGTAAAGGAGAAAGAGAGAAAGACGGCAATCGCGCAATGCGGCGCGCGGCCTCTCGGTGGTCGTGAACAGAAAATAAGTGTAGAAGATGATAGACGCTCCGAGTAATTCCCTCTAATAATTGAAATATACCCGCGAGACCGCTTGGCCCGGCTGACTCGCTTGTGGTACGTACACTCGTATATATATGTGTGTTTAAATATATATATATATATATATATATATATATATACATATGCGAGAGCTTGATATAGAAAACCGAGTGTACACACCAGCGCATATATGTGATTCTCCGCATACGTGAGCCTTTTTTCAACCTTACATTCACCGTGCAAAACACGGTGTGGGAATTCGATTGATTCGTATCTTTTAAGCGTTTGATCTTGCGAATCACGAGAATTACGTTTGGGTTATTACAGGTGCTATTTATTAACGGCGTCAATGACCCGTGGTAACCCATTTTTCAGGAAGCAATAATACGAAATGTTAATCTTAGATTTTTTTCGTCATTTGTTAAAGGCTTTGAGTCATAGTCGTTTATCTCGTATCGATAGTCGAGATATGATTATGACTCGAGAGTTAGCATAGGATGATTTTTAAACGATTCGTTATTTGCTATATGTGAAGATTAGAATGATGTATTTACGCATGAAAATAAAGACGTTAAATTTGTGACTCCTGTGTCCGAATATGGGGCATGGAAAAATCTTTCTTTACGAAAACGTTATTTTTATGGAATTTTATTTTTTAATAACTTCGAGATAGTTTTCATATGTAATCTCTCGGTAGTACCTACAAAAATAATGTTTTCCCAGCAAAAATAATCGTCGGTGAGATTTTTCATAAAAATTTTCGATTCTCCTCTCAATATGAAATTGTGCACTTTTAAGCGCTTCGATAATTGCACTTTATTTATTTTCTTTATTTTCCTTGTTACTGTTATTCGTAAAATATAGGACAAAAAAAATTTCCTTGCGTTCCTGGGCACTGATTCATTTGTAGCTACGAATATAAAAAATATTTGTACTTAATTTATTGTGGATTCATAGTCAAAAAGGAATTAGGAAAATTTAGCTATTTCTTGGGTTTCTTGAAAAGCGATAGATCCCATTGAAAAATGTTTCTTACGGGAGATACACAAATTATATTTATTCAAATGAATATTTATTTGAGTTCTAGAAATTGTTTAAACCTTCTAGTAAGATTTCATAGAAGTTACGATTCGTTTGAGTGAACAGTCACCGAGCATTAAATCGTGAACATCTTGTGCGATGATAATTGCGTTAATGTGAAATTTCAACGACGAACATATTTTTGTTGTTGCTTTTATACGCGCATCGAAGTTAAGAGTTATTGCGCAATACGCTCGTGATATTTGCATCGCTGTTCACTATTCCCTTGATTCATACGTGACGAGCAATTATTAATTAGATCGAGCGAGTCTCAAAGTCTTGCGCTACTCTGCAACGATTTTGCCTCCCGCGATGTAATCTTCGCTCCAACTTCCTCGTACGAATGAAATATGGGCACTTGAGAACACACGTGCACGTGTACTATGCATCTACTATGCGATCCCGGACGAGTTTTCGAAGATGGAATATTCACCGCATATTAGTACATCTTGTGGGCTGAAGTAGGTACTATCCCATCGCGTATAGCTCTCACAAGCATTGGAATTACCAGAATTACATATGTAGTCCAATCAAATTGCCAATGCACGGAGATCCAGCCTCTGCGGTATAGGGAACTTCACCTTTACCTCTCATATTTTTTCCCATCTTTTTCCGTTTCCTCGTCACATTTTATTTTACTCAAAGATTTTTAAATCCAAAAATGCATATCGACACATCAATTTCGGCATTTATGAAAAGCGTGCCCGAGTCGGAATTCTCAGTTTATCTCGAAAGCCTTGAAACTCCATTGAAGGTGTTACTGGATGCAGTCGAAATGATTTCATTCATCATGATTTTTCAATAATAAGTCTTCGTAGGTCCATCATCCCCAGAGTCATCCTAGAGTTTTTTATTTTACGCTCAGTTTACGAAATTTCCTATGTAGTTATGAACTAACCAAGATGTCTTGTTTCTACGTACACCTAGACGTATTACGTGTAGTAAAAGGAAATCCATTATTTTCTGGGGTCAACCAATCACAAAACTGTCGGAAAAGTTTGTTTAGTATGAGATCTCATCTTTCTAACGCCATCTAGTGTAACCCGATCAGACTTATGCAACGTGAGATATATGAGATAATATCTATTGGAAAAATCACTGACTTCTTTTTCCTACATCTAATATATATATCGTATACGTGGTTGCGTGTATCGAATAGGAAAAAAAGAAAACTGTTTCAGAAATAAACGTTGATTAGTTTGACATCACTACTTTACTACCTTTATTCCCTATGAACAGCCGTAAGATAAAACTAGGCTGAAAAATCCGACAGGATATTAGTGTTTTATCTGAGCTCGGAATTTTCGAACTCGAGCAAGATTCGTATCCGATTCGTTAAAAATTAATCTGCCGAATTTGATTTCCCGTGCGTTCATAAAACAGCCTAATCGGCGAAGTAGAAGGGGGGGGGCAGGAAAGTTCGACCTACGACGACCCATGTGTGTTCACGACAGAGATTCCCTGCGAGTCTGCGCTATAATGGGCAAATGTGCTTAAAACGGAACACCTGCGCGGTTTGTACAACCGTACGATTTCGTATCGCACACACATTACACGAAATAATAATCCCCATACGTATCGAATAACAGACATCCGTGCAATAAACGTCGAGTGCGCCGCTTCAATAACGAGAATACAACGTGAGCGCAAGGCTCTCTCATCTGCAAATTGTATATCTCTACGGTACGAGACGTGTACGTATATTCTATACACGGAAGGTCTCATCGCGCGCCTGGCGTGCGAGCAATGTCAATTAGAGCCCAGCGCGAATACGGAACCCCATCACCGTACGGATTCTCGAATCACTGACTCTTTCGACGATACTGGAAACGTTCAATTGAGCAATTTTTAATCTTAACTTTGCGAAACACCTCGAAAGCTTCGACATCACGTTTTTCAGTTCCATCAATTTATTTGCTCATGATTTTATCGCAAATATTCAAAACGTCAATAAGAATCAGGCAGAAAAATGATTTTTTGTCATTTTTCCAATTCCGTAGTTTTTCTAATGGATAACTCCGTTTACGAAAAAAAAATCAGATTTGAATTGTAATTTTTTTAGCTTTGTTGCTTGAAGAAAGAAAAAGTTGATAAACTCTTTAAAGTTCGTAGACCTACAATTGCTCCAATATACTACAGCTACAATATATGCTTTTTTTGTATTTCTTTGAAACTGCCCCTTCTAGAGTTTTCTCATAGTTAAACCATGATAACCCTATAATTGGAAGCTCTATCGGAGCGAAGGCGTGCATACAATAATAAATTCCGTCGTACGATTTAATCTCGGGTTCCTAAAAATTAAGTTCTCTGCAAGGTTGCTCAGTTTTCGTGAAGGATCGGGAACATCGTGGATTAAGATATGCAATAGAATTACCGATTCTTATCGGTGGTTCTTGAGGTTCGATCCGCGATGGTAGAGGATAGAAAGAGCCGATAGGGAGATCAGAGGGGAAGAGGAAGCAAGATCCGAAGCGGTTCGATGGAAAGAGTGAGAGAGTTCGATGCGATAGGGGTGATGTAGTTGGTGGGTGGCCCCGCCAATATGACGTCCTCCATATATCAACCGAGAGAGAGAGATGGAGATAGAGAGAGAGAGGGGGGGGGAGGGCGACGAGAGAGCGAAATAGAACAGGGCGTCTCCGACAAACTAGGGAAACCTGACCAGAAATATGATGTCATTTATATGGTAATACATCGGAATCCCGTCATTTAGATACTTGTATGATTAATGCCCTCGACAAGACACCGCCAGCTGGTGTCCCTTCGACTTGTCGACCTTTTCCTCGACTTGTTCGCTTTTCTCCTAACCCCGACTCCTCAATCGTTTACCTCCCCTCCAGCTGCGTCAAGATTTTTCATGAACTCTGGCATGATTCCAGAATGCCACCGTCATATATACATGCGCGTATGTACATGCGAGTACTTTTTTAACGAAGCACGCAAATTACTCCTGATTGCTTCGCATCGTTTCAAAACCCAACATGAAATCGGAAAGTTCCTCTTCACAGCGCAAACCCTATCTTTACAAGTGTGCCCAAAGTGTTTAGAAATGAATTAACGTATCGCATCAAAGAGAACATATTAGATGTAGTAAATTGGATGACTAAGTTTGTGATTGGTTGATTCCAGAAAATAATGGATTTCTTTTTACTACACCTACTATGAAAATCCACCGGCAACTGACATTTCGAAATTCCAAGGACACCGTTTTCGATTGATCCAGCATTCCTATTGTTTCGCAATACGGTCATCGAAACGTGTCATAATTGATGCTTAGCCGTCAGGGTGACATCTGCTTTGTGATCTACGGCGAGACGATTCTGTGCACGTTTTGGCGTGATCAGGTACTCAAAGTGTCATATCGGTAGAAAGAGTGCCGAGCTGGTTCGACAAAACCTAAAGCCGATCGATCATTCTCCAATAGCGCGCCCAACTCGACGCGTGTTGAGGATCATCCCTTTTTTGCTCTCCCTCCCCCCGTCTGTATACACCATATATTATTTCCGCTTTACATCGGAGACCCACTGGCTCCTGCCCAAGGTCCGAAACGTTGCCTCTTGATTCACCGACAAAACTCGTCACGGAACTTCCTGTCGGTTCGACATATTCGCCCGGTATAGACCAAAGATGAAACGAGGAAGACAAAGATCGAAAAAGGGAGGAAGAGGCGACGGAGAGTGCGATAGAACGTGGACCCTGCAACGTAGGAATGCCTCGACTCGGTGTCTCATTGGTATTCCAAGTGTGCAGGAGTCTCCGCGCCACTTTGCGAAAAAATGTGAACTTAATAAGAAAAGCCTTAAGGAGTCCAGAGAGCTTTTGTCGGGTTTGAGAGAGCCCTGCCATACTCTTCGCTCTCGTTTCCTATGTATGTGTATTTGTATGCATATATATAGGTACATGTTGGTATATTGCTGCAAAAGACCTCCACCCTCCCCCGTCGCTCCCTTGTCGCCCTTCAAAGTCGACCTTGCAGTCTTTGCGCCACCAGCCCTCCTCTCGTTCGCATCGATAATCTATTCATATTTTTACGTCTCGGATTTTCGTTTTTTTCCCCCAGCCTACCCCCATTCGCTTCTTTCTGTTATGTTCCAAAGGGGATTTTATTTAGGACCGAGCTAAAACTCGGAGTTTGAATTGAGACGGATTGCGTCTTTGTTTGGGTCCTCTTAATTTCACACCAGCGCCCTCTAATTTATAAAACTCGATGAGACGCTAAAATCCGTTTTGTGAAGTTCGCAACTCTTTTTACGAAAATACGGTTTCGGATCGTGGGTCATTTGGCATTTTGGATTTCTGATCCGAGTGTTCTAGGACTAGTTTTTCTTAAAATGATGCGAGTGTATTTCATTGATACAATCTC
Organism: Ophioninae sp. B BG-2022a; assembly: GCA_030522765.1. Lineage (NCBI taxonomy): Eukaryota > Metazoa > Arthropoda > Insecta > Hymenoptera > Ichneumonidae > Ophioninae sp. B BG-2022a. Next base: position 581 of record JAPYZJ010001207.1, on the reverse strand, counting down.
TCGTTAGCTATGTAATACGCGACACTTTTCACTTTTGAACCTCTTCTTTGGATCTCTTCTTCGTTCTTCTCGTCTATCGGCAAACAAAAGTAGCTAGAATATTAATTTTTCTAAATAAATCTGCGTTTCTTCATGAACTTGCGTTTAAATTCGTTTACTCGCGTTAAGGGCATGACGAACATCGACATAACCTCACAAATTTTCGAAATCTGTTTTCTCGGCGTCGATTAAGTTTACGGCGAAAAATCGAGCATTAATCTTTGTAGAACTCATAGAGACAGAAATAGATGCTTGACTTTTACGATAAAAATGTTTCGTTTTTGAGAAATTGCGATTTTTAAATTTCGGCTATCTCTCTCGCACTTGTGTGTCAGGTGGTGATCTTTGACATGTCCTTAACCCTTTGACTGCCACGCTAAATTTCTGCAACGTACTTCATATGGGTGCTCCGGTCACTGGTGACCCCCGTGGCAGTCAAAGTGTTAAGAGGGAGCCGCACACCCTCTCCCCCTCGTCCGCAGATTGGAGTGATAGTTTCCCATGGATTTCTTAAACGGCTTTTCAGAATTTCATGAAATTTG